>JAOQMS010000180.1:52989274-53005660 GCA_027563885.1 Erythroxylum longipes
TAATTGTTTGTATATATTTCTGTATAAATAAATAATTTTTAAATATAAATCACATATAATAGAATAAAATTTATTAAATAATTAATAATTTTTTATATAGTTAATAATAAATTGTATATAACTAATGATAAAATAATAAAATTTATTAAATAATTAATAATAATATTTTTATATAGTTAATAATAAATTGTATATAATTAATAATAAAATAAAAATTATTAAAACTTTTATTATTTTAAAATAAAATATATAAAAATTATTTGTCACAGTTGTGCGTGACTCTTTAATTATACATGATTTCTGTTTTAAAATTATAGTGTTAAATTTCTTTCAAAAATTATTTTAATATCAGGAGTATAATAGTTATTTATTATACATTACATTTCATTTAATCCATTTTTTAAACAATGTTTCACTACGTTACATTATGAATCTTTCTATCCCTTCCAAATAACTTTTCACTATATTACATTTCATTCTGTTATAAACCATTCCGTTATGTTCTGTTCTATTAATTAACATCTAATCAAACAAGCCTTAAATTATAGTATTCAAAACTCTTACTATATGAGAGGCCTGAGAGTATAAGAGATCGAATCTATGACTTAAAAAGAAAAGGGACAAAAGTGATATTCTTTGTATACTAATCATAGAATTTGTTTAGAAATTGAAAAAATGTGATCCGATTTTTGGAATGATCTATGTGCATTCACACAAAACACATTGTGTCTCCCCCCTTAATCTTTTTTAGCTGCGGCTATGTGAATTTGTATGTACTAACACAATTTTTATCATACTCCTGAATGCAATTCTTGTCTTTCTTGCAGAACTTGCGACCGGAAATCCCCAGATGCTGTCCTAGTTCCTTGGCAAATATTATGCGCAAGTGCTGGGATGCAAATGCAGAAAAGCGTCCTGAAATGGCTGAAGTAGTGAAAATGTTAGAAGCAATCGATACTACCAAGGGAGGAGGGATGATACCAGAGGATCAGGCGGCTGGTGGCTGCTTCTGCTTAGGTCCCGTTCGTGGCCCCTGAACATTCAACTTACTCTCCCTGATTGATAAGCAAGATGAGCTCTTCTGAACTAAGCCGATAGTCCTTATATTAGTAGCATACAAGACCTCTCTTCACAGCAATGAAGTCTCCTGATTGTACGTGAAATGTGGGTTAAGATTTACATCTCCACGTGTTCCAAATTTTTACTCTTTCACTCGGAATTATCAATGAATGGGATATACAATGCTTATGTAATGATTGGTTCTGCTCCTTTACATGTTTTTAAGAAGCCAAAGGATACTGCGGTTTTGTTTACTGTTTCATTCCCACTAAGTCACGTCCGCAGCCCCAATAAGTCTTTATCTATCATTGGTATGACCAAAAAAATAAATCCGATTTGATGACATAAAAATTGAATTTAAAATTAATCTTAATAATTTTCTTTACAAATCATAAATTCTAAAATAATTAAAAATTAATCTTAATAAATATTAAAAATTAGAAAAGAGAATATTAGATTAATTTGAAGTTAATGAATTAAAATATATTAAATTAACATTAAACTTAAATTCAATTTCTAATATTTAAATTTAATTATAATCAAATTTAAACTTAATATTTTTAATTTTAATTTTTTGAAATTTAATCTATCTGTTACCTTTTGATATAAAATTTTCTATTGTTTTTTAATGTATATATGATACTTTTATGTTATTTTATAAACAAAATATCATTTTTGATGAAAAATATTGCAATTAAGATATGAGCAATTCAGATATTTTTAATAGGGTAACGTACGAACTCAGGTTTAATTTCAATAATCAACTCAAAATTATAAGAGCTGGATTTGGATTTGAGTAGTCCAAATCCAGACAAAGGACGTTAATTTATAATTTTAATTTTTAAAAAATTATTTTAAAAATATTTACCAAAGCTGGCCTAAAATAAGCCCGTCTATTATCATTCCTAATTTTATTTGCGAGAATCCTAATCTTTTCTTGCATCTAAAATAAAAGGAAAATCCGTGAAGTGACATGAAAAAATATTTTTGAGCGTGAACCAGACCCAGTGGAGAAAATGGAACAAACAATAAGCAAGAAATCTTCTGTTTGATCTCTTTGCACCGCACCATCTTCTTTTGTTGAGCATTCAAATCCTTTTGGAAAAAGAAACTGTAATCCACATTAGTGGAATTCTCCATTATCTTCTTCAAAAGATTCTTCATCTCTGAAATGATATCTTCTTTGTCGTTCGCTCCCACTTTTTCTCCTCACAATTCATAAAGCATCGTTGTCTAATGTAATTCCAAAACGAAAAACACTGTATCTAATCACAAAAGAACAGAATGCCTAGTTCTTTTATTAATCATCAAGTGCCATACGTCTGATGGATCTGCAAGGAGTTACCTTTGACATAAATTCTCAAATATGAAAATATAAAATTCGCTTATTTTATAAAAAAGGTTTTTTAATTATATAAAACCAATAATAATTGAAAATTCTTATATATTTTTTATTTTAAAAAATAAATTAAAATTTTAAAAATAGAATAAAGCTTCAAAGAGGCCAATACATCATTACAGTTGTACACCAAATTCCTTAAAAATGAAAGAACATGGACGCTATGCCGTGCGGGTTCAACCAAAACTAGTCTAGTACTCTCGAAAAGTTGGGCCACATATTACCTTACAGTTTCAAATAGTTGGTGCTTGGTAGTCATCATCTTACATTGCCAACAATCTATTTTCAAAATTTTGTCCTTTTCCAAGCTGATGCTCGTAGACTCATAGGTTACAGAAGTTTTCGCGACTGGTCCATTGCCGATTGATCGCTACCTCTAAATTAACATCAATTTGTCCTTTTCCAAGCTGATGCTCGTAGACTCATAGGTTACAAAAGTTTTCACGTGTTGATTAGTCGATTGTTGATTGATCACTACTTTTAAATTAACATCAAGTTTTTATTAACCTCAAGTTTTCAATAGTTCTAAACTCTTAAAGTGTTGTTGGAAGTGAGCAAGATGTTCCCTATTCTCGTCCTTAATGACTTGAACTTAAGACCTCTTATAAAAAGAGACTTAAGTAAAGAGTTAAAATTTATTGGACTACTCCTACTTGTCGTTTTATGATGTTACTGTATGTATATATATATATTGATTAATTTTATTAAGTAATTTTAAGTTATTAATTTGTTTAAAATACATAATTTGTAATTTATTACACATATATTTATAAAAGAAAAGTTCATTTCTTTTTTCTTTTTTCTTTTTCATCTTTATGTTTAGTTTGGTTTTGTTATTTTTATGTTGCAGCACCATACGTTGGGTGCCAAAACAGGACGCTGCGTATTTTATTATTTTGCTTTTAAAATAAAAGAAACACATTTGAAGAACCTTCAAGATGATAAAAGTCAATTATTTCTCCAATCACAAAGCAGTCGAGTTCTGTTGGAAAGGTAAAGCCATTGACTATGATAAATAATACAAAGCACTAGAGAATAATCAAGTCTTTATTTCAGTTTTCATCTCGTTTTCTTAATTAATCCTCCAAACGCATAAGATTGAATTTTTAAATAAATATAAACCACTAGAAAGTATACCCCTTCCTAAATCAATCATATTTTAATATGAACTACTGCTCAATCATGGGTAATCAAATATTAAAAAACTTAGTCTATGTTTTTTTTTTGTCTTCCGATTAATAAGCCAGTAAGAGCTGGTCTTTAGTTATAGTTGGGTAGTTGCAAATTTTTTTCCTATTTTTTAGCATTGTTGTCATTTTCCAACAATGTAAATTTTGTATTTAAATCGTTTGAAACACTCCAAAAAGGGGACATGTAAATAAAATCCTAAAGAGCCTTTACTATGTTCTTTTCCTCCTCTCATTTTTTTCTTATTAAATCAGTTGGTATCAAAGTCGATCACAACCATGGACACTTGTGAAAAAACTAATGTCGAATTTCGTAATGAGACTACTAAAATCTTAACTCGACACGAGTCTAGTTTTTATCAAATTAATGTTACTTTATAAATAATATTAACTGAGCTTCACTCTCTACAAATCTCTCGCAATGTATCTAGCCAGTCAAAAATCAACCATTTTTTCTGGGGAGAATCTTCACATTCTCTAAGTATTCATTGATCCTCATCATCACCATCTTAAGTTTGACTTTCCAAAGTTCAACAATGAGGATCCGACTGGTTGTATTTATAAAGCAGAACAATATTTTCAATTTAAGACCATTGATCCTAATCAAAAAGTGCTGCTTGCCTCCTTCCATTTAGAAGGAATTGCTTTACAATAGCATCAATGACTAACAAAATTTGGAGGACCACTTACTTGGAATGAGTTTATTAAAGCAATCCTTTTATGCTTTGGCCAACTGGCTATAAGGACCATTCAGATGCTCTCCCCCCGATTGAGACAGAATTCAACTGTAGCAGCTTATCAAGAAATATTTTAAAAGCTTTCTCACCATATTGATAGCTTACTAGAGTCTTCACTTATTGATTTTTTTTTATTGTAGGACTTCGGGATGATATCTGCTTAGATGTAAAAATTAAACAATCACATACCTTGGCAAATGCGATAGGCGTGGCTCGACTTGTTGAAAAGTGGAATCAATTGCCAAAAAAACTAGCCAGCCGATTTGCTTTCATCCAGCGTTGATGGTACCAAAGTCAAATCCTAATATGACAGTTGGTATACTAAGACCTGCACCTAACTAGCACGAAAGTACAAGTTCAAGTACTCCAACCACAATTTGACGAATAACTAATCAAGACGCATAAGAACATCGATAAAATTGGTTATGCTACTATTGTGATGAGAAGTTTATTCCAGGTCACCAATGTATTCGTCTACAACTATATGTGATAGAAGATTCTTCTCCACTAACCCTAAATGAAGGGAATATTGTCGAGCTTAAATCAAAAAATCAAGAAGTTGAGCCTAAAATCTCTTTCCATCCAATTACTGAAACCAACCATCCCTAAACGATACATGTAATAGGCAAGTTAAAAAATAAAAATGTGACAGTACTTATAGATGATGGTAGCACCTATAATTTCATTAACTAAGCAATAATGACTAAGTATGAGTTGTAGGTAGTTCATAGTAAGAAGTTCCAAGTCACAGTAGCTAATCAATAAAAAATAGAATGTGTTGAACAATGCCAAGTAGTCACAATAATCATCTAAGGTAAACCCGTTACAATAGATTAATACGTTATTCCCATTGCAACATATCAGTTGGTTTTGGGAGTACAATGATTGGAAACTTTTGGACTAATTGAGATAGACTATAAGCAACTGACCATGATGTTCAAGATTGGGGGAGTCTCTCTCACATTTCAAGCGTTGAGGCAACATGGTATTGAAGCTTTAACAAAAAAGGAAAGTAGTTGCCTATAAGGTATGACCTTTCTCTTCCAAATTCTATTTTCTATTAATATACCCTTTTGACATTGGCCACCTCTTAGACGAATTCAAACTAGTGTTTGAATCATCCAACTGCCTCACCAAAACAATCACATGATCACCACATTCCCTTGCATCCAACATAGAGCCATTAAGTCTTAGACCATATCAATACCCTTATTACCGAAAAGTAGAAATAGAAAGGATGGTGAAGGAACTTTTGCAATCTAATAAATAAGGCTTATTAATAGGCCATTCTCATCACTAGTTCTATTAGTAAAGAAAGCAGATGAGGATTGACGATTTTATGTTGACTACCGAGCTTTAAATAAGATAAAAGTCAAGCATAAATACCTAATTTCAGTGATTGTTGAGTTGCATGGCTCCTGATGAGCTGCATGGAGCTAATTCTTCTTCAAAATGGATTTAAAGGCATGTTATTATCAGGTTAGAGTACCAAAGGAAGATATTCCAAAGATAGCATTTTGGACCTATGAAGGGCATTATGAGTTTATGGTGATGTGTTTGACCTCACCAACTTCCAAAGTCTCATGAATAACGTTTTCTACTCTTACCTTTGGAACTTTATGTTGGTTTTCTTTGAGGGCATTGCCATATATTCAAGGACATGGGAAGAGCACCTTTCACATCTTCGAATTGTACTTAACATTTTAGCTACTAATCGTTTGTTTGCCATAGAATCAAAATGTAGGTTTGGTGTTTCACAAGTTTTGTTTTTTTGAATAAGGTATAGCGGTCTGATTACGCAAAAATGCAAGCAATTCTTGAATGACTAATACTAACAAAATCAAAAGGTGTTCATGGATTTCTGGATTTAATAGGGCATTATAAGAAATTCGTTCATCATTTTGGAAGCATTGCTGTCGTTAACCTAATCTTGTCAAAGGAAATAATTAGTAAAAATGATATTGAAACGAAAATCTTTAAAACAACTTATAATGTGAATTCCAACTATATTGAAATGGACTTCTTTAAAATAAATTATTTTAATTTATAAGTATGACTTATGCAATCTTATGTGAATTTATAAGTATGACCGTGTAATTTTAAAGTGCTTATGGAAGAATGCAAGCATTTATTATAATTTTTTGGTAGATCATTTTTATAACATAATTTTTAAAAAATATAGAAGTGAAAATATGGGTTAACATATAATTATGATGATTTGGTTGAGATATTTTAAAAATAATATGATATAAGACACAAACATAACAATATATGTGTTTATATACGTGAAGTTGCAAAAGTTTATGATCCAAAAGACATCGTGCTTACAACAAATAACTTAATTTAAAGACGCGTTTTTCGTAGAGTTTAGTTCTTAAAAATTATTATAACTATATTTAAAACAAGTTAATTCATATAAAAGAAAAAATTATTGTAAACTTGTGCCACTTAAAAGTTACATTTTAATTTTTTATTTTAATAAAAAAGTGGAAATGTATGATATTTATATAGTGATTGAATAACATATTCAATTGCTTATTATTTTCAATGACGTGGCCATACGAATTAACTTGTTAAAATTAATTTACAAACAATAGATTTAGAAGTGTTTAATTTTTTTATAAATTTTAAATTTAGTATTAAACTTTCTAAAATTTTAAATTTTTAGTCTAGGTACAAATAAGGTCAAATTGTTATTTTTATTGATATGACTAACACATAAACATTTATATGACATTTAATAAACACGATACAAAAGTAAAAATAACTTTTTAAACCTAATTTATATAAATTTTAAAAGGTTACTCACTAAATTAAAAGCTTTTTAAAAGATTGATATTAAATTACGCAAATCTCAAATGGTTAAATATTTTTAAATTTGTTATATCATTTTTTATTGATCTTGTATATAGTCTTTCGTACTATTTTATTATTGCTTTAAATTATTTTCCAACAAAAATCAATTTAAAAGAATTAATAATTTTTTTCTTTACGTATTATATATGCTGATAAAGTATATTAACTTTTTTATTTCAGTTATTCTATTTTAACTTTCTTTTACTAAAATTTATTCATATATTTATGTAAAATTTACGTAAATATGGATAACAAATTTAATAAAATATGATATCCTATGCAAAGATGATGAAGTGCCTAGTCAAGATAATTATCTTCACATGCCACCGATTAGAAACTTAGGTCTTGATTGGACCGTAACAATTGCCTACACGCCATGTGTCTGAACTGGTGTGGCGTGAGCGTGATAATGAATTAATGATAGTTATCGTGTGATTTAAAATAGAGATAAGTACAATATATATAACATATTTTATCAATTAAAAAAATTATCATTATTGACGTACGAGGTTGAGCTGGTACCCTGTTTCTAAGACCAAGAGGCTTAATATTCAAACCCTCACTTAGTTAAAGATAAGATTAAAAATTTTCGAAATATAATAAAAATATTTTGGAATTTAATTAAAAGTCTAAAATGAATCAATCTACATATAATTTAAAATTATTTAAAAATAAATATTAAATTATAAAAATGTTAAAAATTCCAATTCTCAATTAAAAGTATATGTTAGATGTCTCACTTTTTATTAACATAATTCTGAATTTTGCAATTATAATTTTTCGATAAAATGAATAAATTAGACTTTATCATGTGAACTCCTTACTATATAATTTTTTTAAATGAAAGTAGAAAAAGCAAATAAATTGACTACGAACTTAATTTAGGAAACGAAACCCTAGTCTTGTCTTCACAGAAAATATGCCGCACTTAAATATAAATTATGTGACAAAGCTTATAAAAAATTAATAAATAATATCACATATATTTTTTTAAATGAAGAGTTAACAAAAATGCTAAGTCAAATCTTTTAAATATTTATAAATTTTAAGGTTCTTATATTAAAGTTAAATTTTAATAAAAAATTTAGGGTACTTATTATATTATTTTTAAAAGTTTAACTTGGTTACTTCAACACCTTAAGAGGCAATATTCACCTTTCCTTCTCCATAAAAGCAGGTACTCCATCCCACAGTATTCAGCAAGCTCGTTGTGCAAGTCCAATCTTTACTTCTTCTCACTAACTTTCCCCTTATTAACTGCTCAATTTTCAAGTTTTTTTTTTTGCCAATCTCTGTTGGTCATCATGGGGCTCAACAGCCATGAAAGTCGGTCTTTGATGGGGGACTTCCTCCAGAACTGCGGTGGATATGCGGTTGTTGACGGAGGTTTTGCCACTGAACTTGAACGGCACGGCGCAGACCTCAACGACCCTCTCTGGAGCGCAAAATGCCTTCTCACTTGTCCTCACCTAGTCAGAAGGGTACTAAACACAACACACACACAGACACACAAAAAAACAAGCAGATAATAATGTCGAAACTTGAAGCTTTTGTTTAGATGAATATTTCTCAAGCAATACTGTCGTTTGCTTCTGTGTTCTCGTCTACGGTTCAGCTGTGCTTTGCAGAGGAACTGAAGCTCTCTTTCTCTGTTTAGCAATCTTCCTTTTATCAAATCAAATCGAGTTGTTTTTGCTTTCCTTCTTGGGTTTAATTTTGGTGATATGGTACCAACTTTTTGCTATTTTGGGCAAATATGTTCGTTTTTTTGCTTTTTTCATTTTAAGAAAGAACCAGTAACCAGGAAATGTCCAGAATAGGAAGCAAAACCATGGAATTGAATCTGATCAACTTCATCTAATCCGAGGAGATCGCCAATAGCCTGTCTGTTAGACATCAGGAAATGGGTAGGGGAAAACTGAGTTACGAAACAAAACCACGTGGCAAAAGCATGTTGTCCACCTCATGGTTTTGTTTTTTTAATACGTTGACAAATGTCCTCAACAGTGTTAAGTATAACAAGTCATTATAATATTGAACATATCCGTCGAATACTTGAATTACAGCTTTGAATTTCGTAAATGGCACGGCTAAGAAATTACAGCTAGAATTTGATGATTCAGTGTTGTGCTTGACGTGACAGGTACATCTAGATTATCTGGACGCCGGAGCGAATATTATATTAACAGCATCATATCAGGTAACTTTTAACCCCACTTTTTAAATAATTGCTCAGAATCTCCAGATGTTAATCAGATCTCATGTGTTTTTTTGTTGTGGACACTGAAAAGGCAACAATTCAAGGTTTCGAGGCAAAAGGGTTGTCGAGAGAAGAGGCTGAATCGTTGCTCAGGAGAAGTGTTGAAATAGCCTGCGATGCAAGGGAGATGTACTATGACAAGTTCACCAAAGCTTCGTGGGATTATACCGAAAATGGCAGTGTCTCAAGACGCCCCGTTCTGGTTGCTGCTTCAATTGGCAGCTATGGTGCTTATTTGGCTGATGGGTCCGAATATACGTAAGTGATTTACCAGAATACATACATATATATGTATGCATGTATGCTAGGTTTCACTTACAAAAACACATACTAGCTGAATTTGAAGAGTTGATTTGAGTATTTTCATAGCTATTTTTTGTTGCTTTATTTTAGTGGGAACTATGGAGAGGGAGTTTCCTTGGCAACACTGAAGGATTTTCACCGGAGAAGGTTACAGATTCTGGCCACTTCTGGCGCTGACTTAATTGCATTTGAAACTACTCCAAACAAGCTTGAAGCCAAGGTGCAAACCTACACTTCATTCGCTAGTAAAGTCACTCATAGATGCTCACAAGACCTGTACATATTTGTAGTTAACTCGCATTCTAAATTTTCCTGCAAAATTTTTGACCGGTCGATAGAATTATGTATAGAGACGAAACAAATGTTGATAAAAGGAACACTTGATATGCCACTAAACATAATTTCAGCGTTGAAAAAGAGACCATCTTTTAGTTCGTTTTAAGCCATTAATCTGGGGATATTCCTGTTCTGCTGTAACTTGTTCTTGCAAACGTGTTATTAGGCGTATGCTGAGCTCCTTGAGGAAGAAGACATAAGTGTTCCGGCATGGATTTCCTTCAGCTGTAAGGATGCCGATAATGTTGTTAGTGGTGAATCTGTGATGGAGTGCGCCTCCATTGCAGATTCTTGCAAGCAAGTTGTTGCTGTTGGCATCAACTGTACTGCACCTAGACATGTTCATGGACTTATCCTCTCCATTCGAAAAGTAAGCTTCCTAACACTTTTTAATCATGTGTTCCATGCTTTTTAGTAGTAGTTTTTGCTTACCAAGTTATTTAACAGGTAACAGATAAGCCAGTAGTTGTATATCCAAACAGTGGAGAGACCTATAATGCTGAAACGAAGCAATGGGTGGTAAGTGTATCCTCTATAAGAAAAAAATAAAATAAAAGACGGGCATTTTTATTGTAATTTAAATAAATTTTAAAAAAATCTAAATTTTTAGAATTTTCAAAAAAATCTTTGTAATTTTCAATTTTTAAAAAAGCTTCTTCCGTCAAATTTTGACTTAAAAATAATGAAAAAAATATGTTTGAATCAATTTAATATAATTCTTAAGACCATTCTTGGCCATAATTTACTGTGTTGCATCTGCAGAAATCAAGTGGAGTAGTGGATGAAGATTTCGTATCATACATTGGAAAGTGGCAGGAGGCAGGAGCATCTGTATTCGGTGGATGCTGCAGGACTACTCCAATGACTATCAAAGCTATAAGCAGAGTCCTGTCAAAATCTTTACCTCTGTAACTCTTAATCCTTAAAATGAAGAATCAAATTCTGAGAATGAGAATTTGACCTTTCTTTGATCACGATCCTTGTAATCTTATTCCGTGTGAATAAATGCAACATGATCGTCTTGTCTTGCACTCGTCGTTGCAAGTCCCGAAACAGCAACTTCAGTTGTAAAATTCTCCAAACGTAAAACATTGTCGAGTAGTTAAAAGTTCTTATTGCATTTCGGGTACAGAAGTGTACAATCTAAGCTGTTATGACTTATGAGTGTTATCTAAGAAATGCAAAGATAAAGAGCCTTTAGATAAATATTTAAAATTAAAATATTAGATATGTGAAAAGTTGTGAATCAAAGTGTATTTTGTTGTATCCGCTACGATCAAAATGTACTCCATTTTAATTTTTAAAACATCTCAATACGTTACGAGAATTGTATGTCTGAAACATGAATTTCCTCGAGACAAACCCCATGGCCACCTCGTACTGTCTTCGTCTCTAAGAGGAAGGAAAGTACTTTCTCGAGAAAATTATGATGGGAAAACACCAAATTCACAAGGTTTTACGAATGTTCCTGTCTTCAAAATCTGCAAAATTAAATCACTCACCAACCAAATTTCCGTGCACCAGTAATGAGTTGACCCAAATTCCTGATCCTCACGGCTCGCCCGAGTCACCCGATCTCCCAACTTGGCTCTATGACAAGCAAAACCCAGAAAATGCCGGCCCAGATAGTGATGATTTCGTTATTCCTTCTCTTGCCAAATGGGTTGAGAGTCATGATCTTAGCACCCACGAAGAGTTGATTAGTGACACGCCATCAGAAGAGAATGTTAGTGATATCAGTAAACTGAGTTCTGTTCTCAAAAACCAATACCCATCAGAGGATAGTGTTGTTCAGGCATTGAATAGCAGCGGTATTCAACCAACAAACGATTTGGTTTCGCAACTTTTGAGAAGGTTTAGTGGGAGCTTGAGTGTGTGTTGCGGCGTTTTCATTTGGGCAAAAAATCAAACAGGTTATCGGCATACTCCTGAGTTATACAACTTGATGGTTGATGTATTGGGGAGGCACAGGAAGTTTAATCTCATGTGGGATTTCGTTAAGGAAATGGCTGGGATAGAAGGGCATGTTTCACTGGTGACAATCACTAAGGTTATGAGGCGGCTTGCCAAGGCTGGCAATTATGATGATGCCATTGAGGCTTTTAGAGGTATGGAGATGTTCGGTGTAACGAAGGACACTGGGGCCTTGAATCTTCTAATGGATGCATTGGTTAAGGAACGTAGCGTTGAGCATGCTCACCTTGTGGCTTTGGAGTTCAAGTCTTGCATACCCTTGAATTCTGATAGCTACAATATTTTGATTCATGGGTACTGCAAAGCAAGACTATTTGTTGAAGCTCGAAGGACTATGGATGAAATGGAGAAACAAGGGTTTCGTCCCTGTGTTGTTTCCTATACTAGTTTTATTGAAGCCTATAGTAAAGAGAAAGACTTTCGAAATGTTGATGCCATATTAGAGGAGATGAGACAGAGAGGCTGCAAGCCTAATGCAATAACATATACAATTATTATGCACGCTTTAGGGAAAGCTAGGCATGTAAAAGCAGCTATGGAAGTGTATGAGAAGATGATAACAGAAGGTTGTGAGTTTGATGCTTCGTTTTACAGTTCTTTGCTCTTCATTCTATGCAGGTGTGGAAGGGTTAAAGATGCTTGGGATGTTTTCGAAGATATGGAAAACCAAGGAGTTTCTAAGGACTGTCTGACTTACAATACCATGATTGCTTGTGCTTGTGCACGTTCACAGGAAGAGAATGCTTTGAAATTGCTCAAAAGAATGGAGGAGGATTCATGCAAGCCAAATGTTGACACTTACGTGCCTTTGTTGAAGTTGTTTTGCAGGAAGAAGAGAATGAAAATGCTCAAGTTTCTGTTGAGTCACATGTTTAACAATGATGTGAACATTGATCTTGGAACATATGCTCTCTTAATCCGTGAACTTTGCATATGTGGGAAACTTGAGGTGGCTTGCTCGTTCTTTGATGAACTAATATTGAAGGGAATGGTTCCTTGGGATAGCACGTACAAGATACTGGTTGAGAAGCTTGAATTGAAGGGTATGGCAGAAACAAAGCAAAAGGTTGAGAAGTTGATGTTAGTAGCAAAAGAACAGAACAACCTATAGTTCTTGCTTGTCGGTGTATTTGTTTCTGTTCCCTCCCATCTGGATTGGATGACTTAGGTTTATATTCTCATTCTCTGCAATGATACCTTGTATATGCGAGTTGTCTGCAATCCAATGTGATCAACCCATCTCTATAACTTTGTGATGACATTACTCTGTGTTCCTTGGGATCATTTTCATCTAGTTGAAGCAGCTTCTGAAATGATCGTGAAGTCATCAACTGACATATGACTTAAAAGCTCGACCAACAAAGAAAAACCTGTTTCATGGTTGCCTATCTATGGAATTGAGTAACTATCATTAATTAGACAAAACCAATTTTAACTCATCGTAGTGAAGAGTTTTGGTAAAACTAATAATACGTTAACGACTTTAATGGGCTTTTTCCCCTATAAAATATTTTCAATGAAGGCCTAAAAAGAGCAGCCCAGTAAATGACATGAAATGAGACATAGACATGAATGATAATATTTCAGATCAATTCCTAAGAAATGAAGATGCTTCGATTTGAATTTTAAAACTTTAAAATTTACAAAATAAAATAATTAAATTCAACCTCGAATTGAAGTATAGTTAGCTCAACCTGATTTGGTGATTTGAATGAAGTCGAGTTCAGTTGCCATCCGTAAGCATAAAGTCCAGATTGATTTCTTACAAGAAATTACATGGGATAAGTCTCATAGCATACGCATGTGTTTGGAGAGTGACATGATAAAGACAAATGAAGCGCATTAACACACACCAGCCCCGTGTTCCTGTACACCAACTTGAGGACGGAGATAAAATCCTCTGTCTAATTTTATGATATCTTATTCTGTCTCATAAATCTCAACCATTCATTTATGTGGGTCTCGCGATCTTGACTCCTACACCTGGAGTGTAGGAGGTCACGGATGACCTAGAGTAGAGAGGAACGTCGTCGTCCTTATGCTTGATCCGTAGAAATTCCCAACATAACTAATTTAAAAGTATTTAATTTTGTAAAAAATTTTAATTCAATTTTAAGTTTTTAGATTTTTAATTTAGTGATCCATTTTCTAAAACTTTAATAATTCATATTAAAATGTTAGTTTTTACTAATATGGCTAATAAATAAATATATGTAATTTTTAATAGACATATTATATCATTAAAATACATTTTTAATTAAATTATTTAAATTTAAAAAAATTGACCACTTAATTAAAATTTTAAAAACTTGCATGCTGAATAAAATTGAGAGGAAAAACATTATTTATATATATAATTAATTAAACTCATTACTTAATTGTAAATATTAATTTGTTAAATAATATATTTTAAAATATATAATTTATAAAATATTATGTATATTTAATTATTTATCTATATATATATCTAAAAGTTAATTGTTAAAAAATTATTTCTTATGAAAAAGATAAAATATTCAAATATATTTAATTTTTATTTTTAATTTAGTACTAAATTTTTTATTTTTTAATTTAGTAACTAACCTTTTACTTGATCGAATTAATAAATACCAAAATTTGTTGCTAATGGGAGAGTTTAGTGATGGAAAAAAAAAAAAAAAGCCCATAAAACCTTTTCTTGTAGATTACGAGATTTAATTGAACACCTGGAAAGCCTATATAGAAATGGAGCCACCACAGTTCACTAGCACCACACGGTACACACTGCACAAAGGCAAAGTGAGTGGCACAGGGCGAGTGAGTCGACCCCATTGCCCTCCCAAAGTTATTAGCCTCTTCTTATCATGTCATAACGTCTACATCTGTATTTATTACCAACATTTATGTCACCATTTCAATATCTCAGAATTCAAAATCTTTTTTTATCAAAAATAATAAAATATTCAAATATACATTATTTTCAATTATGTATTTATTCTCTAAGTAGAGCCTAAAAATATTAAGTTCTATATTAATTCATCATTCTCTTCACAATTAAGTATTTTCTTTTCTCTTTTACGGAAAGGTTTTTTTAATTATTAATTAGATGTTGCATCGGAAGGATAATTAAAGAAAAGGTGACCTTCCAAATCTACTTGATTCACTATTATCCTTTTAAGTAACGCACATATTCAAATCTTTATTTTAGTAATTCTTATATCACACGCACAAAAAAAAAAGATAAATAAAAGCAAGAAAGTAGTGGAGAAGTTATATTTTTTTTGTTTTAAAGGACATGAATAGGTATGTGTTGATTGACCACTCTAAGGTCTAGGTTCTCGATTCCCAAATGGGATCGTTATCCTATTTAATTTATTCTAATATGGGGCTAGGGTGGTCCCTATTTCAATTACAAACATTCCTAGTGAGAAGAATATGATAGGAAATTAATGAAAATAAAAATTGCAATTTTCATAAAATTATAAGGTAAAATCTATAATTATTATATTTTATATATATGTATATTAAATAAATTATTACATACATATAATAACATGTAAAAATTAAAATTGTGTGTTTTTGAAATATTTATTTAATTAATTAACGATGTAAAATTAAATAATAAATTCAATTCAAGTGATAGTAACAATGATAAAACCCTTTTTGACATATATCATCCTCATCGTCGTTATCTTAGGAGTGGGCTCGTAAATTCTTAGGACTTTCATGCACGCACGTCTGGTTGCTTGGGGGTGTCACTACTCACCGTGAACAAGTTCAATCAAGAAAAAGCAACCTCGTGATGATACATTCTACCAACTTTCCATACTCTCAATTTTAAGTATGTACTCGCCTCTTCCTTCATGGGAATGGTTGGTTGATAGGTTTAGAGTTGATAGGTTCAGGAAAGAGTTCGTGACTTTAAGAATGATCGATTATTATTATATGGAAAATAATTTGATATCTTAATTTTAAAAAATCCTCCATTAAATGAATGAATCTATTTAGTAGAGGAATAAAACTTATTTTTTAGTAATGACTATTTTTTTAAAAATAGTTTTAATACTAATTATAATTAATTAAATTATTATTATTAATTACATTACATTATATTATAATTAATTAAAATATAATTAATTAATCAATTATAATATAATTAATTAAAATATAATTCATTCATCAATTAAAATATTATAATTAATTAATTAAAATATAATTAATTACAATAATTAATTAATTACATTACATTATTTTAATTAATTAAAATATTATTCATTAGTTAATTAAAATATTGTA
>JAOQMS010000180.1:53005760-53031299 GCA_027563885.1 Erythroxylum longipes
AAAATATAATTGATTAATTAAAATATAACTAATTAAAATATAATTATTCACTAATTAAAATATTGTAATTAATTAGTTAAAATACAATTAATTAATTAATTATATTATATTATAATTAATTAAAAATAAAATTTTATTTATTAATATTTTTTAAAAACCAACCACTATCAATGATAATGGTAATCATTCTTTTCTCTTAACCAACCATCATAATTATAATAATAATATTCATTCTCATTCTTATTGTCATTCCCCTCATACGAGCCAACCGTCCCGTAAATAATGTTGGTAAAAACTCTTAAAACGTTGATTAATACATTCTAAATTTAAAACAAGTAAATTTATGAACTCTTCTTGTTATAATCTTTTTTTAATATAACAAAATATTATAAAATTTAGAATATTAATAATTCCCTAAAAATGAAAAGGTGAATTTCTAAAATTATTTCCCCAAAAACAAGTTCTTGTTAAGTTATTTTATAAATATAAGCATCTAAAAAACGAGGAAAAAAAAAGGATGTTTCCTATGTTCTGTAACAATCGAAGCATGAAACAAAGCTGAGTTTCAAAATATGCTTAGTGGGAAAAAAGAGAAGAAGACCTAAGACTCATACTTCATCCTTAAAACGTACAGAAAATATAACTTATCATTTTCTTTTCCCCTTACATAGAAATTTCACTTGCATTGCACCGTTAAAAGAGAGAATATAAAGTCCATCGAGAAAAAGCAAGAAGAAAACAGACCTTAAAGGGGAAAAATCAAAATGGAAATGGCTTAGCTCCTTCCCTTCTCCTTCCCTTCCCTTCCCTTCCCTTCCCTTGCATCGCTTTTGACTGCCTCGTAAGTCTTTAGAGGGATTTCACCGTCCTCATAAGTCGTAAAGCCAGACATAGTTTAGGAAACCAAGGCCATAAAGAGACAAAAGCAGAGATCTTGTGGGCTTCCTTTTTGTTTTTGACCCATCAAAACGTGTCTTATTTGATCATGAAAAATAAAATACAAAATATGTCTTACTCGCACCTCCTCACATGTAATTGTCGACTCGTTTTGTGACTTTGTCCACAAACTGTGGAATTTATAGGTCTAGTTATGAATGCGTTTTTTTTCTTTTTTTTGCCTTCTTTGCATTAACTGTTCTTTTTTCATTTATATGTAAAATTGTAAAATTACATTTTGTTTGAAATAATATATATCTAAATTTTTAATATATGAGAATTTAATAAACGACGTAGACAATTAAGAAATTAATAATTATTTACAAAAAGGAGACATATTCCCATCAAACACTGCCTTCCGTTGAAACTGATGGTGTCTATGTCTAAATGATACTCCCGTAGAATTAAACTTCCCACATGCATTTTTAAAAACATTTTTATAAAGACTCTATCAAAGATTCAAAGGGAATTATAGCATTTTGGGATCTAAAGATTCTCCTATTTTTGTGCCTTGAGTACCCTAATTTTGAGTCCGCCGGTATAAAGTCTAAGTGGTCCTTATATAACTTCACATGAATAAGACATGCAAAAATGGTGATCATCATCATTCATGGTTCATCCACAGCTTTCGATCCCAACGGTCAGAATATCCATAATTTATATGTTCCGAGATATACCCATTTGAGGGAATTATGCCATTCTTTTCCTAGAGATGCGTTTAGAATTTTTGACTTTAAGATTTAGTTGAAATCGGATGTATCAAATTTCACTTATCTATTTGTTTATGTTATAGTTTCACATGGGAATTTCGATTATTAGAATAAAACTACATACAATATTAGAATTGTGATCTTATATCAATTACTTATGCATGTTATCAATTTTAAGTATCCATAAATAAAATTGAATTGAGTTATAATTAGTAGTAGATCCAACCTATGGTACGAAAAGGAAGGTAAGGAACATAGAACGAAAAAGATTTAGATATTGATCGTTGGTAAAGTATAAAGAATGTACTCTATTCTCTATAAAGACATTCATTTCAAGAGCATTCTAACAATTATTGATAGATAGATTCTCGTTACTAATACAACAACAACAATTTGATAAAAATTTTACTAATATGTAATATTAGGAGAAGTTTATTAATAACTAGTCTTATCTTTAACTAGTATAATGATTATAATCACTAATTATGTATTTATATTCTTAAATATATTGTTTCTCTCGGTGAAATTAATTTTTTAGGAGTTTTTGATTTAATGGATTAAAATTAAAGTTGAATTAAGAAAAAATATAATTTAATTCAACTTTAAAAATATGATTAATCAAAAATAAAGAGACATTAAAATTTATAAATATTTATTTGGTTGAACTATATCATTTAACTTCACAATTAAAAGTATTATTTGTGAATTATATAATTATAGATTAAAAAACTACATGTTAACTTCATAGATCTAACATTATACTTCACTAAAAACTTACCAAGTTATTACAATTTGTAGAGAATCTCTAGAAAAACCCTACTTCATACAATGAATGAGGCAGAGAAGATATTAAGCATCTATACTTCACCTTCTTTTCTTTTTTTATAATCATGTTATGATTGAATCAGAACCCATGGCTTCCATTAGATACCAAAGAAGATACACAAGCCTGTCAAAGGGGAGAAACATTGCACAGTAGTAGGGACCAACCCCACTCCTTCTTTTTGCCTCTTTAGATATCTAATTATCAAACTATGGCCCATTTTTCTTTAGTTTTCTTTGATGTACAAGGCGTCACTTTTTTACAACTTCTCTTTGGTTTACTCAATGTTAGCTTTTCAAACCTTATTGCTTGAAATGATTTCGTTAGACCCACAACTGGGAGAGAATAAGCAAAATTCGAACACGTTTAGTTTTTAGTTCTAATTTCTTCCAGAAAAAAAAAAGAATAGAAAAATACAATCACTTACCATTTTCATGTTTGCAATTGATAAGGTGTTGATTAGATAACCTTTGATTTGAACCAAATGGAATCCACTCATGACACTCCTCATCTAGTTGAGATTCTATTTTCTATATTTCAACCCCATTGCTTCAACATTAAAAAAAAAATGGAAATTATTTTAATACAATTTTGAGAATTATAAAACAAATATATGTTGGAAGAGGGTTTTTTTTTTTAATCCTTAACATGGCTAAAAAACATAAAATTTTTATTCATAATACTTAAATTTAATTCAGGTTATAAGTTTGAATTTTTCTGAATTTTAGTACAAATAATTATTCAAATACAATTTATACTTTTATTTTTAATTATTTTATTTACCTCTTTATAATATTAATTAATTATTATATACGTCTTTTTGTCATATTTGTTAATTCTAAAACAATACGGTATTATAATTTGATAAATTTAATATTGTCATTTAAGGTTAAAAAAAAGGATGAAATATGAGAAATTAAATTAATTTACGTTATAAATAAACAATAAGTGATATTTTTTAATATATAGATGTTAGTCAGTCTAATGTATTTAACCCTTTTACTAATTTAGTGAAATGATTATCCTTGTATTAGAGATATTAAACGGAACAAGGACATAAACACCGATGAAAAAACAATCCACCTCCATTTAAGGTGCAAGTGAGTTTCCTTTTTCCTTTTCCAAGGAATAAAGTGAAAGCAGACACAATGTCGTGGGACAACTGGTTGTGTTTATATCTACTTAGCAACAACAAGGTGACACCTCCGTGGAAACCTTAATCATCTCTATTCGGGACCAAACTTCCAATAAAATTCCAATCAAAACCACACTTGATTAGTCTAACGCACCAAAGAGCATTTTCCATTTGGAATTTGGGAACGTTGGAGATTATCCAACAAGGATTAATGAATTTAATCCTAAACTTATTATAAAATTCGCTGCTAAATAATCATGAACAATATAAAAAAAGAGTAATATTTAAATTTATTATCATAAAAAGGGTTTAAATTTATCCAAATTCAAAAAATAAAAAATAAAAAATAAAAAGTGGGTCTTCTTGGTGTGTTAAGGTGAGTCAAAAGTTTGGAAAATTAGAGAAACTTAAATGTAAATCTATTGTTGTCTTCTTTATTTAATTACGGAGAAGCCGGCCAAAAAGAAGTAAGAATCAGCGGCGGAGCACATCATCATCAAGCTAGATTCAAGAATAGATACTTTGTGTGACCATAAACTATAAGTGATTGACCTTTAAATATTATTTTTTGTTAAATTCAATCATGAAATTCATATTATATTCAACTTAAACCATAGAAAAGATTTCCCTTCACATAAATTAGTAAAAGTGATTAGTAAATTTTTTTGTCAACGCCGTAATTTACGAACTCTTCCCTTTGTATGCTCACCCTCTCATTAGTAAATTTTATTTTACGAACCAAAATAAAAAACATATAATAGTTACTAAACTAAAACAAAATATTATCAATTAAAATTTAAAATATACTTGTTCATAAAATAAAAACTTTAGATTAGTTATTCAAGAAATCATGTAGAATATTGCACACAAATCTCTTTGATTCATAAAAAATAATACACGGCATATTTTCTGTTCTAATTATTATGTTTCAATTCTATTTAATTAAATTTTATTTATACATTTATATAAGGTTCATATAAATAAGTTGATAAGATTTAATAAAGTACTATAAGAACATCACAATCAAAACAGGAGATCGGATGACATATGTTGGCAGTGTTTAATGTTAAAAAATTGAGTTAAGAATGGTTCGGAGTTGGAAGTTAAGATCACAAAACAAAAAGCAAAAAATCATAAACACATAAACGAGGACAAGTGCTTTGTTCACAAGGATAAATCCAAAATTCAAAGCATAATACTATATATAATTAATGAAATTAAAAACATGAGAATGGTAAAACTCCTTTATAATTTAAGAATCTTTATAAAAATTTCTTAATTTTAAAATTATTTATTTTTTCATTTCAAAAAGAGATTTTTTAAAGATTTCGTAAAAAAATGATAAAACACAGGTAATATAAATATTAGACGTAAACTTACTAAATGTTATTTACATGATCAATCAATCAAACTCTTAAACTAGAACTTAACTAATTAGATTTGACCTAAATTAATAATTTAATAGTCAAATTTAATTAATTAAAGTTAGTTTAAAAGCTAATTTGAGTTATTATATTAAAAACACAAATAAAACGTACCTCAATGTACAAAACTCTCTGTTTTGTGAGAAACAGGAGAATATCATCGATGTATGTAACCTTCTCTTTGTATATATTATAAAGAAGACGTTTTCATTATTCGAACACGTAACTTTCAAGTATAATATTCATATTACACATGATCATTTGTTATTTTTTAACTAAATTTTACGAAAGAGATTTTTTTAAAAATTGAAAATTAGAATAAATTTTTAATAATTGTAAAAAAGTAAAAATTTTATCTTCTTAAAGTGAAAAGGAGATTTATGTCTTTTAAGAAGAGATTTTATGAGAGGGTAAAATAAATCCCAAAAAAGGAAAGTTCATTGGGCAGAAAACACTTAACATTCCTTTGTCTAAGTAAAAGCATTCACTTGCCAAGAAAAGAAGATGACACAAACATCAAAGAAACCACCCAAAAATAATAATAAAAGAGAAAAAGAGACAAGAGATAGATAGCAAGAGAAGAAAAACAGGTCATGGTAATATACTTCCACTCTCTTCTTTTTTTTCCTTCTTTAACATTTGCTTTTTCACTTTGATGGAAGACCAGCAGTAAGGGAGGAAGGCTGGCTTTAATGGCTGAATGAATGGTGAATGTTGTCGTTTTATGAGAAGAGTACCATTGAAACGACCTGCCCGTTTTTCCCATCATGTTTGTTGTTTGCCTGCCTGCCTGCCTGCCTTGAGATTTGTGGCAAACAATAAAAGAAAAGAGAGGCCTTAGACCAAGTCTTCCATGTCCTGCTTTCTCTCTCTCTGCACTTTATTCTGTTCAAATTCGATACTTTGCTGTTCACTAAGAACGAGGCCTCCTTTGTTTCAAGGATAGACATAGAGAGAGAAGCTTAATATATGTGTTCCTGTTCTTGTTCTTCTTCTCTGCCTCAAGTCTGCTTTTACTCTTTCTCTGTCCGTCTCTTTCTCTCTATATTTGTCTACCGCATTGGCTTGTTTCTACTTCAAGAATCTTGTCTCACTTCCACGCATTAAAGCTTTCGTCTTTCTTGGACTAATCCTGCTTCTTTATTCTGTGTCATTGTCTTCATATACATAACTACTGCTAGAAGAGGAAATCGAGGAGAGAACCCATCTGTTTCTTGCTCCGTTTGCTAGCTTCTCAACTTCTCATTCGAAGAGGACGAGTCCCATTTGGTTACACCTCTGTTTGGTTCAAGTATTCTGAGACCAAAGTTCGGAGCTTGTTAGCTTGTTCTTGTTTTTCATTGATCAACGGTTGATTTGGACGGCGAAATGTCAGCTACGAGGTTCTGTTTCTCGGGTTTATGAGCTCTTGGTGATATAAAGTAACGCTCAGAGATTATTAAGAAGAAGCAGAAGTGCAAGAGTTGTATGAACGATTGGTGAAAATGAGAGATGGGAATTCCAAAAAAAGCAAGGTTTTAACTTTATTTTCATGTAAACCAGCGGGATTTGTTTCTTTTACGCTTTAATGAGCCGTCGACACAGTTTTCTGATTGTCGTTAATTGGTTTTTGTTCTTTTCTTGCTGAAGCTTTCATGGTCCAAGAAAATGGTCAGAAAGTGGTTCAATATCAAGGGCAAAAGTGAGGACTTTCAAGCTGATAATGTTTATGGAGGTTGGCATTTATTTTATTTTATTTTCTCGGCTTCTGCATGAAGACGTGATTCAAATCAAACTTGCTATTGTCGATAGAAATCTGAGACTCAAAACCTTCTTCCTACTGTGAACAATATAGCTCAATTTCTTTTCCTCTAATTAACTGCTGAGAAGACTCGGAAAAGGGAATGGAATATACTTTCTGGTATGCTTGCTAATGACATTTTCGTTGTCAATTCGCTCTATACCCTCACCAAGTAATAGAACTGGCTTGAGTTAACTGGAGGCATTTGTTCCCTAGAAATCCAATGAGAGAAAACTTATTGTCTCAAATCTCTATTTTTCTTCCCACACGATTCTTCTCTTCTGATTTGCTATGAACAATCTCTGTCCATTTTGATGTTAGTTGAGTTTCTCTCCTGCTTTCCACTTCTAGTTCTGATTGTGATAAGTATATGTTCAGGGGCAGAAGTGGAGTACAGGACTAGCTTCTCAGAGAGGGAGCCATGTACAATCAAAAAGAGCAAAACAGGTGCAAATTCTTTTATCCGTTGTGTTCTTGTTGTAAAGTCTCTGAATTTGGTCTCCTTCCCTTGCATCGTCCTTAATTTCCTCGATTATATGATGCAGAGAAATTTAACAAGAATCCGGAGCAAATCAGACGGGGTAGAATGAATCTTGACCATCCTCGAATCATTGATGTGCAGAACCACAGGTAATCTTGGATTTTGTTATTGCTATTGGCCTATTGTTTCTCTGTTTTATTTTTAGGGTTTTGAAGGTATTCTACTGATTGCTAATATGTACTGGATATGGGGCAGCATTTTTGTAGGTACATGGAATGTAGGTGGAAGATCACCACCAAGTAATATGAACCTTGAAGACTGGCTTCACTCCTCGCCTCCTGCAGACATCTACGTTCTTGGGTATGATTCAGAATTTTATTATTGTCAATCCTTATACTGTCTAATGTTTTACTTGCCAAGTAATGATTGAAGTGTTTCTATTTACGTTTTTGTGATCTCAGATTTCAAGAAATAGTTCCTTTGAATGCTGGCAATATTCTTGGTGCAGAAGACAATGGCCCTGCCAAAAAATGGCTGGCTCTCATAAGGAAGACTCTAAACACTCTTCCTGGAACCAGTGGCATCAGTGGGTGCTACACACCTTCTCCTATCCCTGAGCCAATAGCAGAGATAAATGCTGATTTTGAGGGGTCTTCTCGGCGAAAAAACTCATCTTTGTTTCAACGCAGATCATTTCAGACAACTCATAGCTGGAGAATGGACAGCGACCCATCAACTTCGCAACCACGACTTGATCGTCGATTTAGTGTTTGTGATCGGGTGATTTTTGGTCACAGGTCAAGTGACTATGACCCTAGTTATAGATGGGGTCAGAGACCCAGTGATTACTCAAGGCCGAGTGATTACTCAAGGCCTAGTGACTACTCAAGACCCAGTGATTACTCCCGATGGGGTTCATCTGATGATGATAATGGACCTGTAGAATCACCAAGTACTGTATTACACTCACCAATGTCTTATGGTGGTTCCTGTGGGGCATCCAAATCTATGGAAGATGCATATATGAGGCCAGGTCATTCAAGATACTGTTTGGTTGCACGTAAGCAAATGGTTGGCATATTCCTAACTGTATGGGTTAGGAGTGAGTTGATAGATTCTGTTAGAAACTTGAAAGTTTCATGTGTAGGCAGAGGACTAATGGGCTATCTTGGAAATAAGGTATTTACGAATCTAGTCACGGTTATTTAGTTGCCTTCACTTGAAATTTTATGATTGTTAGAACTGATAGCAATTAACTAAAAGGATAAATGCTGTTCTATTTCATATGGCAGGGATCCATTTCAATCAGCATGTCCTTACATCAAACAAGCTTTTGCTTCATTTGTACTCATTTAACCTCTGGACAGAGGGAGGGTGATGAGCTGAGACGGAATGCAGATGTCTTGGAAATTCTTAAAAAGACAAGGTTTCCACGTGTGCAAAATGCGGGTGATGAGAAGTCCCCGGAAACAATCCTTGAGCATGAGTAAGAACCTTGCTGCCAATAAACTGAACTCTCACCAGTTTCTATCAGTAAATATAGGAATATGAAGTTTGTGGGATTTAAACGAAACTGTAAAATAGATCTTTTGTGTTCACGTTGGAGCCATGGATTTGGAAAAAGCATTAGCAATGTTTCTAAGACAACATGAAATGGCAAATGTTGTCTGGCTCACATCCTATATACTTTTAGTATTCTCTACTTTTTTTCCTGTCTAATATCATAACCCCACATGTTTAATGTAGCCGAGTTATATGGCTTGGTGATTTGAACTATCGTATTGCTCTCTCCTATCGAACTGCTAAGGCTCTTGTTGAGATGCAAAGCTGGAGAGCATTGTTAGAGAAAGATCAGGCATGTTTACTTATCCTTTGCTTCAGCACATCTGTCAATTTAATTTTTGATTTTGAAGATCACAGACTGCTATTGTTTCTTAAAAGTAAAGTTTTCATCTGATTCGGTAATGGTTCGCTTGCAGTTACGCATAGAGCAGAGACGAGGTCGTGTTTTTGTTGGATGGAAAGAAGGGAAAATTTATTTCCCACCTACATACAAATATTCAACCAATTCAGACAGATATGCAGGCGATGATATGCACCCAAAGGAGAAACGTCGAACACCAGCTTGGTAACAACGTTTTCCTAACTAAAAACAAACTGAGACAGTTATAAATTTTTACTTAATGGAGCTAAATGACAAATTGCTAAGAACTTGAAATGTTGATTTACCAGTTCTCCTTTTGTGAAGGTGTGATAGAATTTTGTGGTATGGAGAAGGTCTGCATCAACTATCTTATGTCCGTGGAGAATCAAGATTCTCAGATCATAGGCCGGTGTATGGTATATTTTGGGCAGAGGTTGAGTCCTGCCAAGGGCGATTAAAGAGGAGCATGAGTTATTCTCGTTCCAGGATTGAGGTTGAGGAGCTTTTGCCATATGCACGTGGGTACACTGAGCTGAACTTCTTTTAGGAGACAAGTGGTATGACGGATAGTTAGGTATGCTCTGTCGCTTTATGTATATACGTTAAGTGTGCATGTATAGGTGGATGGCTCTGCCTGCTTTACCTCACTAATTCACATTGTATGGCTGCATCAATTGTTTATGAGTATGAATTCACCTTCCGGTTGCTCAGAATTTGGTATGCTAAGGCATACTTCCTATACATTTCCTGTCAAAAGTTTGAATGGTTTCCTTAATGTGAAGCAAATCTTTTCCCTTTTAGCACATGGATTGGGTGAATCTACATGAAAGTTCAACTTGGAAACAGAATATACACTTTTTTGCATATTGTTGATTCCATTTATCTCATAACTTTGGAGAGTTTTCTTGAGAAAATGTTTCGGTTCTTCTTCTCCTTATGTTGAACTTGGTCCCCTGTTGCAGGCGGGAATCACTTTGAAGAATTTTTTTCCCTTTAAGGGTGATGGAGACTTTCCATTGCCCACTAACCAAAAAAAGGTTTGGTTTCCTTTCTTTTACTTTTCTTGGATTTGCTGTAGATGTTTTGTTTCTTTACATTAGCTTACCTCTCTGCCTTCTTTTCCTTTCAGGTGTAAATTTTTTGTGATTTTGGCAGCTAATTAACATCACACGACATTAACACATTCCAACTATGATCATCATGACTTTTTAGCTAATAACTTATAAAAGTTTCGGTAGGCCACCTTTACGCTATCAGTTCCGTACAGGGATTTAGAGTTCTGCATTAAGATAGGTAACTACATTCTTGTTCATTACACATATTATTTTCCTTCTCAATTTGCCTAGCAATGTAGTGAACCAGCTTTTCTTGTTTTCCAGGATGAAGAACTAACAGGAATTGCCAAGGAAAGTGAAAATGACTAACTTATTGATGATTCTTTGCTAGTTTAGAAACATTTTTTCAAGGGTCAAAACTATCATATGTAATGTTCGCTTTTTTGTATTAATTTGGAAAAGTAAAGCTTGTGGATGTTCATGTCCTTAAAGTCAAAAAAAGAGATATATAAACATTAAGGTTTTCAAGGTGGTTTCTTAGCAATCTGCTTCTGTTCATGGTTTCTGTTGTATTCATTTACTGGGGGTGTGAATAACAAAACAGCAAAAAGCAGAGGAAAGACTGAGATTCACAGCTTTGGCAGGTGTATTGGGAGGCATGATTTGGATACTTTTCTTTTGGAATGTTTCTGCAGTGGATCATGAGCTACTCCCACCCCACCAGTCTTTTTCCTATTGTTCACCGCGTGGTACTTACAGAGCTCAGTCGCACTCGAAACAGGTCCACTCGTAAAAAGATGATCATACTCGTCAGAGGGAATTTCCTATGACCACCTTAACATTATTCGTCTTCGAGATACTAAACATGATCCAAAGTTTATGGTATCTGAGTTAAAGGTTGCTTGACACCAAAACAACAACTAAGCGTTGGAAACCATTCTCAACCTGTCATCTTGTATATCCGTAACTTGGTTTCTACTGAACCAGTTTTCAGTCTCATTTGGTGTTTGCAGGTTTTGTCAATTAAGTCCGGCTTGGTCTGAAAAACAAAAACAAATGGTTTGAATATACTGAATTTTAAAAATTAAAAATTAAAACCATGTTATTTTAAGAAATACATTTAAAATAATATTATTTTAACCTATTCAATCTTCTCCACTGGATCAGCCTAATTGGCAAGTTTATATTGCAAACTGCATTAAATACTTAACAGAACTCAAAATGGAGTATAAATGCTATTGACAGATTTGTCAGACTGAATAGATGAACCAACAAACCCCAATTGAGTGAGTAATTTCCACAAGTACTTGTGAGCATCAACATACTTGAAAAGCACAATACAAAACGGTTGATTCTACATCTGACACATATTGAAAGTGATGCTCTCTGCTTCGACCGCTTTGATCTGTTCCATTCTTCATCAAACCTAATTATTTTGTTTGTTTGTTTCAGGTAATCAGTACGTCGTGGGGTAAGGTAATCCATCAAAGACCGAAAATTTAGCTGAACGTAACAATTAGCAGTAGCTTTTAGTTCAGTGGGAGGTGAAAGCAACATTAGCTAACTGAAATATTCATAAAAAGGAAAAGCATGTTTCTTTCCTTTTGTGTCTGCAGACCATCGCATGCCAAAAAGGATTGTTCTTTGCCTCTTAAAACAGTTACAACGTCCTCTGTTCTGATATAAGCTAAAGTTAACCAAAGCAGGAAAATTTCCTGTCCTGTTTCTTCATATTCACGCTTACACGTTGTATCAGATCAGAAAGAACTGTTCTGTAAAAAAGACGCAGAAGAAGTTCATGATTAATTTGGTTTTAAGAATTTCCCCACTCAAAGAACATGAAAGTGTTGACGAAAGAGTTTAGCCAAGTCTCTAAGCTCCAGGCAACAACCTCAACTTCTGTGTTTTATGTGTTAATCTCAGAAAGTTGCACTGCATAAGATATATTTCGATTAAAACTTGAATGCAAGTGATCATTAAGGACAGTGAAAGCTCGGAGAAGCTCGGAGAAGAAGATTAACAGGAGATGCTTAGTTCATTATTCTAGGCTTTGTCAATAATATGATTTTCTCCTCAGAAGTCTGTCAAAAACCGGCCATCATGGTTCTGTCGCTGATGTCACTTGTTTTCGGTTCCAGTCCAACGTGGTACATTTGTCCTAATTCTGTCTTTTTTTTTATATATACATCAGGTATTCTTGTTTGGTTGGAATAATCCTAAGCTCCTATAATCTCACTTTTAAAGCTTTTAAAAGAGATATATATGGAATTTTAAGATTCCTCAGGTTCTTATATAATTTGTATATTTCTGTACAAAGAAGTCTTCACATACTGATTAGTCAATTGTTGATTGATAACTACGCTCAGGTCTAGGGATGGCAATGGGCTGGCCCATGGTTTAGCCCCCTACCAAATTTTTTAAAATAATTTTTTAAAAATTAAAAATATAAAATAATTTATTTTTTAATTAGATTAGGATCTGAGTTGTCCAGACTCAAGCTTACCCAAGATCTAACTTTTCTAAATAAAACGATGTTATTTTCCTTAGAATAATTGAATGTCGAGTTTGTTTGGGCCTGAGCTTGGTTCATAGGCTGGTCCATTGAAAACAACTAAATTTAGGCCCATGGGCCAAAAATTGCCATCTCTACCCAGGTCAGTATCAGGTTCTCATTAGCCCTAAGTTCCTAGCAGTTCCAAACTCCCACACTGTCGCTAGAAGCGAGACGTCCGCAATTAATTCGACCAAGAAACATTCTAAGAGGCTAGAGGATCATCAATAGAGAAAATTTTCCTTCTCTACTCTCTGGTGACTCAAACTCAAGACATCCTACAAAAAAGAGAATTAAGTAAAAAGTTAAAACTCGTTGAGTCACTTCTACTTCTAATACTATTTGTAATAGCTAATATTGTGACTTGACAAAATTTTTTATAATAATACTATAAATAAATTATAGATTTAAAAATAGTTAATCAAAAAAAAGTTGATGAAAAATCTTTTGGTAGGACTTTTATCTTTATTGTCTTTTTAAATATAAGATTATATTATTTATAATTTTAAGTATCTAAAAACTACTGAGTTGTTAGTTTGCTAATTGGGCACTTCGTCAGCAGGATTTGATATCTTCGCCAACATGTAGACTTTGATATAGTGAAGTCTGACGAGAAGTAAACTTAGACGGAATATTCCTTGAAGGATTATTACACAAATTTATTTTATATTATTATTGTATTTGATAAAAATTAGGTTGAAGCTAATATAATTGCTTTAATTTGTTGGAATTTTTTAAATTACTTCTATTAAAGTTATATTAGTTTTAAAAAATGATTAGTTAAAAGATGCTTTTGCCACCTTTATCGTTTTGTATAAAATACACATGTATTTTATCACATTTGAATCACTAAAAATTATTGTTTGATTTTATTTTTATTTTTATGTTGTAATTTTTAGGTTTTTGTTTATATTTTATTAAAAAATAAAATTAAACTATATAAATACTTCAATATAATTTATGTCAAATACGTAGTGGATTAATTCAATGAATAAAATCTTTTTTACAAAAATTTAATTAAAATAGTTTTCTCTTGGAAGTAAGATCAATTATAGTGATTCTCGTATGGTTTGGTTTTGTTATTTCAATTCATGTACTCTAAGAATTATTATTTATTTTTATAAATTTATTTATTTATTTAATATTTTATTATTTTTATTTATTGATAATTCTAAAATATAGTCTTGCTAAAAATTTAAAAATTTATACTAATTTGTAAAAATGAAAGGAGCATAACGAAATAGAAAAATTAACTGAATACAACTAAAAAAAGTCATATAATAGAATAGAAAATTTGAAATAAAGTATTAAATAATTAAACATATGTTTATAACTATATATATATATAATAATCTTAAAAAATTCTAATAGTTAAAGTTTTAAATTAATCCAATTCAATTCAATTTTCAATTAAAAAATTTGAAATTGGTCGAACTAAATTGAGATTGTCATTTCTAATTTGTAGGAATGGCAAATGTGACTGGATCGACCGGGTTACGAGTCGAGATTGCTTAGTTTGATCGGGTTAAAGGCATGGTTTGAATCGGGATAATAGAAAGATAAAAAACCACATCATTTTTGCAATTTAAAAATAAACATAAAGTCAGACCGGACTGAGGGTTAAGCCACGGGTCAACAAGCCTATGGGTTAGGCTGGGGCTCCATCAAACCAGGAGCAACCTACACCCAGCCCAACTTGTTGCCATACCTGCTAATTTCCTTTCCAAGTTAGCGGCCGGAGCCTCGAGAATCGGATTGACATAACAATGACTGAGTTTAGGATCAGATTACAAATTACACTTTTTTAAACCCTTATATAACCAATTACTATCTTTAATAATAAGGTCAGACATAACAATGACTGAGTTTAGGATCAGATTACAAATTACACTTTTTCAATTTATTTTCGGCTAAAGTTCGACAAATTCAAAAAATTTAAAATTCAATTGAACTTGAACTTGAACAAACAAACAAAAAACTTCATTTTAGTTAATTTGATTAAATCGTTTTGAATTGTAAAATGTAAAATGTAAAATGTAAAATGTAAATTTTATTTTTATATTTAAACTCAATTTAAATTTTGATAAGTTGACTTTAAGTTAAGTTTAAATTCAAACTAAAATATCATATATAAATAAGGTTACTCTTAAACTCCTTTTTTCTTATTAAATATTACATTTTTTAAATTTTAGTTAAATATGTTTAATTTTACAGTTGTATCGAAGAGAAATTGATCACATATCCTAATGATCTACCTCAATTACTTGGAAGTAGATCATTAAAAAGGTCAACTTAAGATTCTAACAAAAATATCATACATAAATAAGGTTGCTCTTAGACTCATTCTCTCTTATTAATATTACATTCTTTTAAAATTTAGTTATAAATAATATTTTAATATATTTAATTTTACGGTAGTATCGACGAGAAATTGGTCAGATATCCTAATAATCTACAAGTACTTGAGGTCAAGCCTTAAGTCTAAAAAGTTACTCTTCCAAATAACTCCATATCACCACACACGGCCAAGATTTAGTGCATAGCATACATATATGTTGTATAACATGCAGGTTGACATGTGTAGACCCGACTGCTCATCCTCGTATAAGCATTATTTTGTTATAAGCCTTATTTTGTTCCATTTCCCCAAAGACGCGGACGCAATTTAGCCACCTCCCAGAAATGGCATGTTACCGCACTGGAAAGGACAAAACTCCTATTGCATTTTGTGGTAAGCTCAGTAGACAAGAGAACATTTTTGGCCCTCTCTGTTTTGGCTAAGATCAAAATGTGGTTTCTGTTCTTTATCAATTTGATGATTACAAGAAACAGAAACATGACTCGGTTTTCATCATCAGGCTTATAGTTTTGGACGATTGAATTTCTGGTCCAGGGTCAGGGCCGAATCCAACCAAAACATTTATTTGTTGAATTCGACCGAACCTAAATCTAGCCTGTAGATGGACTTCTGGGTTTCTAAGTATGGTGTCTTTATGTCCGTACCAATTATGTGAATGGATAATGTTGAGAAGCCACAGTTTGTCCTAATGTCGGCTGTCAAGCCGCACGCAGTTCAATTCAGTTTTTGTTGTATCAGGCGGACCCTGAAGAAGCTAGCTATGGATCCCAAGTTTTGTCGGGTACGAGGCAACCCAAAAAACGCCGCCGTCAAGATACACAGTGATTATTTAATGTCTCTTTCTACTTACATGTTTTGTCGGATCCTCTTTTGTCACGTAGAGAAGGCACTCTAGCTGTGTCGTGTCGTGTCGCTTCGCTCTGCATGGTGAAGAAACAGCAACAAGCCAAGTGTTTTTGAAATTGGGACGATCACCACCTCCTATTTAAGCTTTGCTCCAACTCCTGAACATTTCAGGAACTTGTGTATAGTAACTACAGTCATGCCGATCAAATCTCCGATATTCATGTTCTTGACGCTGGTCTTCTTAACTTCTTGCCTCATCTCTATGGGCTACGAGGTTCCGTACCCGAGAACTGAGCTCGATCGTTGTGTGCAGCGTTGCCACGACACCGAGAAGAGTTCTCCGGTAATAATCGAGTGCGCAGCTCGTTGTGAGCGCAAGTATGGAGACAAAGAATGGAGTGGGAAGGGCAAAAGTACTGGTGAGAAAGAAGACGACGAGCCGCCGCAAGACCCCAAGAGTCCACGGTGGAAGATTGAGCAGTGTCAACGACAGTGTCGCGAAGAGGAAACCAGAGAAAGAGAGGTAAAGAAGTGTGAGAAACGCTGTGAAGAGGAAGTCATCAAGGAGAGGGAGAGAGAGCAAGAAAGAGGAGAAGAAAGGCAACACCATCAAGAGAAAGGAGAAGACCGAAGGAGTAGTTCAGAAAACTCATTGACAGAGGTAAGAACTAAAGAAAATCCTTACTACATCCAATCACAGAAGTTCAGGTCGAGTTACAAGAGCCAAGAAGGCCATCTGAAGATTCTGGAACGGTTCTCTAAGAGGTCCAAACTCCTCCGAGGCCTTGATAACTATCGTCTAACAGTATTTAAGGCAAATCCCAACACTTTTTCAGTCCCACACCATTGTGATGCAGAAGCTGTTTTTGTAGTCCTGAAGGGTGAGTTTCTTCCTTCTCAACAGGCAAATAACTTGATTACACCATTGGTGACTTGATATGATGAGATTTCTCTGTGTTCAATGTTTTACAGGAAAGGGGACAATTACCTTTCTGTTGAGAGGCAAAAGAGAATCCTATAATGTGGAGTCCTATGATGGGATCAGAGTTCCTGCAGGGGCTACCGTGTACTCAATTAACCGAGATAGTAATGAGAAGTTGATAGTCGCAGCGCTCATCAAACCTGTCAATACTCCAGGAAAGTTTAAGGTGATTAAGACCTTCATGGCCCTTTCTCTAACACCGTCATTAGCAAGAAAAGTGTTCGAGTTTTCTGTATTAAGTTCCATAATTTTGTCCCAGGGATATTTTGCAGCAGGAGGTGGTAATCCTGAATTGTTGTACAGAGCTTTCAGCAATGACATTCTAGAGACTACTCTTAAAGTGGGCATTTTCTTCTTTCTTCTTAGTGTTTTTTCCTCAACAAGTCAACATTTCTGTTAAACACTTGACTTGAGCTTTCAGCAACTGACGTTCTAGAGACTGTTCTTAACCAATTGTAATTGCCATTTCTATTGAGGAGACAATACTAAACCAAATTGAGAGAGAAGGAAAGGAGCTATCTGTTAAGCAATCATTTCATCGTAATAACTTAAGCTGTTGTGTGAGGTCAATTTAATTAATTTTATATATTCTCTAACATACTCTCTCAAGTAAAAGCTCTTTAGACTTGAAACTTGCACAGGCCTACTTTTACCTTGTGCTTAATTTTATAAGTAAGTGGTAGGATTCGAACTCATGATCACTTAATTATAAAGGCTCTAATATCATATTAAGCGATCATTTCATCACAATAATTTAAGCTGTTATATGAGATAAACTTAATTGATTTTATATATTCTCTAACCTTATCTTTCAATGTGCCACCAGATTTTGTAGAGCAATTGTTTGGGAACCAAAAAGAATCGCATTTTGTTGCTGGGCCTCAACAAGGCCATAGAAGAGAGGAGGGGAGAGGCGGAGGCCACTCTGTCATTCTCATCAGTTTTGGACTTTGCTGCTTTTTTTTAGACATAGTAGTCGAGGTGAAAATTAGTGAAGGCTCAGTGTGCACTGTCATCTTGTATAGATAATAAGTCTGTTCTGTTGCACATGATCATGTAAATATGCGAAGGGTCTGTTTGTAACTGAGGCTTAAGCTTCCTATCGTGAATAAATAAGATACAATCACTTGAAACATTTTCTTTCCCCTTCTTGGATTTGACACCAATGTCCTCTCACTGTTTTTGATCCAATTATGTAACTTGGGATTAGTTTCTTTCTCTAACTTGGAGTTTGTTCAGAAAGTAGACAGCAACATATGACTTGAAACAAAATTTAAATGCCTCTAACAAAGGGAATCACATGCCATACGGTGATTCATGGTTTTGTATAAACATTTCTCAAGTCAGATGGCTTGTTGGATGCATTCTTTCATGTTTTTGGACCGTGCACAGGATTTAACTCGTTATCTCTTTCCGGCATCACCGGAACAGAGTGTAACCGTCCAGCATCACTGTAATAAGGAAACAGTTACCTCTTTGCGGTATCTGCCAGACCCTCTGTCCGGCATCACTGGAATGGAGCTTAAAGTGGCATCACTGGAACAAGCTAACTGGTTACATCTTTCCGGCATCACCAGAACGGAGTGTAAATGAATCTTCAGTTTTATTCAATGGTTATTGGACTTAAATGAACTAACATCGTCATACAATTAGGTTGTTAGTCGCAATATTGGTGAGATACTAAACTTAAACAAAGTGCTCTGTCGGGTACTCATTCTCGTATCCATTATAGTCGTAGTATAACCTCTCTCCCTTGGCTATGTCTCTGTTGGCAATAAGCAGAACTCGACTCTCACCATTGACGTCAAATCTTACACACTTGAGGTTCTGCTTCTTCCTCCCATCTCTGCATTTAGAAACCAAAGTCCAGTAAGATGGAGTCAAAAAGCGTTAGAAGTGCAAAATCACAGTACTTCCGTGGTTTGTGAATCTATAGGAGAACTGAAAGTGAAAACATCTCAAAATGAAGAACCAGAATAATCTAACATTTGTTTCCAGAAAATATAAGCTGATTCTTGTACGGTATGTCAAAAACTTTTCATGTCCTAGACATGAATCACTTAGACTGTGACTGCTGATTCCACTGATAACTTATATATTACAGCTATTCATATAAGATCAACTTACATTGTGTGGTTGTTGATTCCATTTATAAAGCGAGCAATGTTTCCTCGTTTGTCGGGGCATATGACGAGGCTTTGAGCAAGATCAGCTGCAGAAAGCAATGTCATCATGCTATCTCCATCGTCATTTTCCCGATTCTTCAAGTAGTCAACATCTCCAGTGTACTCTGTGATAATAGTTAAATCTTTTATAAACTTGTCTGCCTCTACTGTGAAACTGCACATAATATGAATACTGAATGAGCCAATTGAAATCCTAAATCACGTCACAATAGTATAGATATTCTTCAGTCTTCACTATAATTCCAGATGAGAAACATACATACCCTTCCAGGGGATCAAAAACAACCATGAGAGGTGGGCATTCTCCTCTGTCCATCATGCTTTCGCACAATTTTAAGGTTTCTATGTCTTCCTTGGACAGCACCTGTCAAAAGAATTGTCAAAAAACTATATTCCAATTAACCAACAAGATGAACCGTAGCATAACAGAGAAACACCCCTAAAGAATCTATAATCTAATCCTGACAAAAGCTAAAAAGGATTGTATCTGCAACCAAGAACTACTGCACAGCTTCATAGCAAGTGTTTAGAATAATAAACATAGCTCAAGTTTACAATTCAATCTTTCAACATCACAACCTTGCAGAGTTGTTTACAAGAAAACCTTTTCTTATCATTTTAACTCCTCACAAATAACACAATATTCAGTAGAAAGCCAATCCATATTCAATTTACCTGCATTCCTTCCTTCTCAAGAGATGCATTATTTGCAGACCTTGGTGCCATGCCCTTCTGGTAAGTAAGCTTGTTGCTGTAATCTGTACCTGAGGCTGTCAATGCTGTTGCTAGTGACCTCATTTGCTGGAGTCTTCTTTCAGGATCCTCACTCGGACAGAAGGGTAAAAGTTTCCTTCTCTTTTTGGACATTACCAAGCTACCAGATCGTTTCCTTTTCTTCTGGCTATATGCAACTACAGGAATATTAAGTATTTCAATCATTTTCATAAAAAACAAATAAAAGCAACACTGGGAGTGGACTGAATTGCTGATTAGGTTCTGAGTTTCACCTTGACTTTGCTTCTGGATTAGTTCTGAGGACCTTTGTATGCGAAAGAAATCGATGATCTTGGTTTGAACAAGAGGGAATGCTGCATGTAATCAAAGAGCGACCCTTAATCTCAAAATACAGTATCAATCAACAAAATAAACCCATTAATTATTATAATCGTTCTATAAAATCACAATAAACACTTAAAAGGAATCAGCATTTTCAAATAGATGAAACATCTCAAAATAATGTAGAGAAAAGCAGCGATCCTGCTAAGTTGAACATTCTGAACGATACAGAAGCAAACAATTAAAAGAAGGCACACAGACCCAGAAAACCTCGACAACAAATAAGCAGATTAAACAAAAGGGGAAAAAAAAGGGGTATATAAACATACGCTTGGGTTTCTGGTGATCGGAGCAAGAAGGGCAAAACCAGGCACCTTTGGGAACGGAAACGAGAATGGGTCTCAAACAATACAAATGAAAGCCTCTATCACACTTGTCGCAGAGAAGAAGGTCCTCCGGAGACTTCCCGGAACCACATTCCTCACACGAGACGTCGTCGTAGCCGTTGGGAGTGCTGGCTTTGGCGGGTAATAGATCAGTAGACTTAGAGATGCGAGGCTTCGGAGCTTGGGTTCTGCGCCTCAAAGCCATAGCTATGGGATTCGGTTGAGTCCAAACACCAAACTGGAAGGATTTAAGCGGTGGAGCGAAGGAAGAAGCGTGGCGCGTTACTGTTTTCAAGATTCGCGGGAAATTGATCTGCGCGCCATTTTCCGTTTTCTTTTTCGGTTGGAGCCAAAAGTCATTGCGTCGAGTGAGTTGTTCGTTTGCTCTTATATGGATTATGGATAAGTAAAATTTAACTTACAAAAATAATATTATATTACTTATAATATTAATAATTTCCAATCCATATTAATTAAACTTTTTCTTTTTACCTAATACACAACAGTCAGATATAAAGCTTTTTTTCTTCTAATTTCTCATTTGAGTAGATATTTCTCGAACTTTCTTAGTTAATTATTTCATAATTTAAAAAATAAACTATTAAAAATAAACTATCTATCTATTATATGAAATTTTATACTATTTATCAGTCCAAAAAAAATGGAAGGGAACTTGTTTAGCGAGAACAAAGTAAACATATAAAGAAAGATAAAAAGCAAAAACCTCTTTTTGCATACCACATAATTGGTATTTGAATATTTGTTGAGGTTTTACTAATAATTTGATGTCTTGATCTCACTCTTTCCAAGACTAAATTAATATCACTAATCCATCTAACTACAAAAAGCCACACCACACTCCAATTTCTAAATGAACTAACTCAAAATCTCCACTAGCTAAAACCAATTTATCAAACAGATTATTCCATAGCTATTCTTATTCAACCACTCCATTTGCCGGTCCTCCTCTTTCTAGTCATCTCAAGTATCTAAATTACTTAACTATAAATTTCTTAAGAACTTGATTAATCATATATATATATATATATACATAAGTTATGGTTTAGGTAGATACACGGGAGTTAACAAATGCTCGTACTTATCGTCGGTGCTCGGTGATTGTCCGAATATAAATGCATGCATCAACACGTGCCAACCTTGCTACTATGGAATCGGACAAACAGAAGTAGAGTGTGTTGCACCTAGTGGTCCGATCATCTGATGGGAGTGTCGATCTAATTTTGAGAAAGGTGTTCCTTACCTACCGCCAGGTTCGCCGGAATGCCCCGGTCGCCCACCAGCCTTGGCCAATTATTCTACCACTACCAGCGGCCTCCTCAATCTGACTGCTAATATAGTATTGAGTGCAAAGAAACGAAACTTGTGAAAAATACCGAGACTGTTCTGTTCTTATTGTTCTATCTGAATCATGAATACAGGATAGTTTATATATACATCTGTTACACAGCTGGCAATCATAACAAACCTAATAAACTTGTACAACCTTTAACAGAATTTGGAGAATGTCAGAAAAATTAGTTAAAAATATATACAAGCTGTCAGCGTAAAATACAAGCTGTCGTTCCTCTGCTAACGTTTTGCGTTGATAATATGTAACACCCCCCTTCAAGCTGAAGGTGGAGGCAACAGTCCAAGCTTGGAAATCGCTCGAATATGTATAGGACCAGATAAAGATTTGTTAAAAACGTCCGCAAGTTGCTGAGAAGAAGGAACATGAGAAATATTGATGAGTCCATTCTGAAGTTGTTCCCGGACATAATGAGCATCAATTTCGATGTGCTTGGCCCTTTCATGAAGCACTGGATTTCTCGCAATGTAGACAGCAACCATATTATCGCATTTGACGGGAATGGGGGTGATATTGTAAAACACCAAGTTCGTTTAATAAACGACTAAGCCATGATAACTCAGTAATGACCCTTCGAAGGGATCTATATTCAGCTTAGCTGACGATAAGGAAATCGTCCCTTGCTTCTTGGATTTCCAACATATGGGAGATCCTCCTAAAGTGATGACATAACCACTCACAAATCTTCGAGTAATTGGGCATGCGGCCCAGTCAGAATCACAATATGCAACCAAATCAAAATTATTATTATCATTTAACAACAAACCTTGAGTGGAAGTTCCAAATAGATATCGTAAAATATGGATCGTAGCTTGGAGATGAGCTTCCGCTGGTTGTTGGTTGAATTGACTAAGATATTGTACTGAGAAGGCCAAGTCAGGATGAGTGTGAAGAAGGAAAATTAACTTTCCAAGCAATTGCCTGTAGATGCTAGGATCAGGCAAAGTATTCTCCATTTGTGGCAACAACTTTAAGTTGTGAGGCAATGGAGCAGTAACTGGTTTATATTGTGAAATAGAATGACCTTTCAATAGGTCTCTGATGAACTTGCATTGATTGATCATGATCCCGTCTGAAACTTCAACAAATTCTAGACCCAGAAAATAGCTGAGGGAACCGAGATCTTTGATTTTAAATTGAGTATCAAGAAATGTCTTTAAGTTGAAAATCTCAGTACTATCGTTTCCAGTGACTAGAATATCATCAACGTACACTGTAACTATAACTAAGGATTCTCCAGAATGTTTAAGGAACAAAGAGTAATCATTGGGAGAGTGAACATAACCTCTCATTCGAAGAGCATCCGATAGTTTGGAGTACCACTGACGGGAAGCTTTCTTCAAACCGTATAAGGACTTCTTCAGCTTGCATACTAAGGAGGGGTTAGAAATATAGAATCCTGAAGGAACTTTCATGTAAACATCATCATGTAAATCCCTGTGTAAAAAAGCATTATTAACATCAAATTGGTGAATGTCCCAATGTCGCTTGACAGCTATAGCAACAATGCTACGAATAGTGTTGAACTTAACAACTGGAGAAAAGGTTTCGTGGTAATCCGTACCATATTTTTTGTGTAAAGCCCTTTGCCACAAGCGTGGCTTTGTAACGCTCAATTGTTCCACCTGATTTGTGTTTGATTTTAAACACCCACTTACAGCTGATTGGTCTTTTGCCTTTGGGAAGCTTGACAAGTTCCCATGTGTTGTTACTGTCCAAAGCTGAAAGTTCCTGTCGCATTGCCTCTTCCCAAAGAGGATGTCCAGCAGCTTGATGATAATTCAGTGGCTCAGACTGTTGGACCCCAAAACTTTTCTTAGAAGTTGGAACTATTATATGTGAAATGTTGGAAGTGGTAAGCTGGAAAATGTAGTTGGAACATATTCACTGAGTATGCTTTGGTGTTTTAGCCATAACTTTTTCTCTAGCTATCCAAATGATGTGATTCTTAATTTGGATTAAACTAGAGAAATAGGGCTACAAATTATATTATGAAATGGAGTTCTAAGTCAGTCCCTAAGAATTTTAATTTTTGGATGAAAGTTGAGCACAAAATATTGTTTTAGTATAAGAATAGTTCAGAAGTGTTGGGATATAACTTTCAGATTTCTGAACCAAATTGAATAATTTTTGTGTCATTAGAAAATTAAGAGGTGAGGAACATTTTTCTAGAAGGAAGTGTTATCTAATTCCTTCAATTACATGATCAGAAAAAGGTCTTGATTTTTTTGGAAGAAGTTAGGCAATGACTTAAATAAAATTTGAGGTCTTGATAGATTAATTGTTCTATTTTTTGTGGAGTTAATTATTATGTTAGGATGAGTAAGATTTTATGACATAGGTTAATTGAATTATATTGTTAAGGTAGTAAGATTGCTTTAAGGTCCATTTTGGCAAGTCACTTAAGCATTTAAGTTACAAGGCATATAAGGAAGGGTAGAAGGGTCTTTGTCCAATCATAAATGGCAAAATTGTAATAAGAGGGGTGGTCTTGCTTTTAAGGAAGAAGAAAGAACGAAATTGAAGGGAGAGAAGAGTGAAAAACAAAAAAGAAGAGAGAAATGAGAGAGAGAGTCGGCAATTGGAGAGAAAAGAAGAAGAAAGGTTAGGGTTTCTTCATTTCCTAGCTTTTGAGAGAGATTTTGAGGTGGTTCAAAAAGAGAAAAAGGTAGAGGAAGAGAAGAGCTCTCATTAGAGTCAAGAAACTCTTTGATTGGTGAATATTCAAGGTAAGTTCATGTGTAATCTTTTGGATTTTTGTAACGGTTTTGGGTTATGAAGCTTAGAAAATGGATAGGTTTAAGTATGCTAGAATCAATTTTAGTGAATATGCTTGTTGGGTTTCTCAATTGGAATGCCTATTTGATTTGGAGATTTTTGTCAATGTTGAAGAAAATCAAGAGAGGCAAGAGGAGCAAGAGTAGAGGCTTTTTGAGCAAGGTTTTCAAACAAGCGAAATAAGGTGGGTTTCATGTTTATAATTTGAGTAATGAGCCATAAATGTTTTCTTTTGAATCAAAAGAATAAAATGATTTCAATGGCTTCATAAATATTGCATCATTGCTTTTGAATGATTTGATAATTTACTATATGCTTAGTATTTGAATGTTGTTGATGAATTGGAATTGTTAAATGAAAAGGGTTTTCGAAAAATTGCATGTTCATGAAAAACAAGTTTACAAAATGTTTCCATTTGGGCAATCTGTTTTCAAGTCATGAATTACATGTTACGTGGGTTTGTGGTGATCTGTTCTGTCAGTCAAGTGCACTTGTCTAAAGGCTTCTCCCACCTGCCGGCTAGTGGCATAGAGCTCCTTCACGAACTCTCTCACGGCTACGTAAAACCATTATGTGGGATTGCGATAATACGTTCTGTTCACGGTTACACAAGACTATTTTATAGAATTGTGTTAGTACGTTCTGTTACGGACTACCCAAACCATTTTTGATGTGCTTATATGTTTATGATTGTGGCAAGTTTGATGAATGCATGATTCATGATGTTCATGAATTTCTTGATAAGTTGTGAATTTGGG
>JAOQMS010000180.1:53031399-53048953 GCA_027563885.1 Erythroxylum longipes
AATAAATCGATCATTTTTTAATAATAAGAATTATTAAGATAAATTGAACTAAAAGATTTATAAATTTAACATTTTTACTATTTTATTATTAGTTGTTTAAATAATATTTATTATGTTATAAATATGTTATAAAAGGGAATTAAAAATAACACTAAATATTTACTCTCCTATATTAATTAATATAAAATAAATAATTATTTGTAATGCCATGTTAATATATAATGAATCTAGATTGTTTGTATATAATAACACATTAGTTTATTGTATATAATAATAATTATTGTATGTAATAATTACCTAAGCATAACTCTGTTAATTTTAGGATGTTATTATTACTCTTTTAAAACATTTAAATATATAATTAATATTATAAATAAAGACATAATTTTATTATATGTGATTCATTCTTTTGACTAACATTATCTCTCTTCTAGGAATACCAACACGTGGACTAAATGACAAAATATAGTTTTAGAGCGTCGTAACGTACTTGTGAGGGAAGGCACATACAGAAGATATTTTTTATTTTTAAAAAATAAAAGATACTTTTAATTGCCATTACTTGTACTATATATATATATATTCAATTGACACATATATTAAACGCATATTTTTCTCTTTTTTACCACTCATTTTCCAATTAAGGGCGTCTCGATCTCAATGGGCTCGACCCGAGCTATGGTGGCTCCATAGCCTGAGCCCATGGCTTAACAGACTGAGATGGGTTGGCCTATAGTTCAACCCGACCACATATTGATCAATTTGTAGTTCAACTTGATCGAGCAGATCATAACTCATAGCCTAGTCAACTTAGGCTAAAATTTAGCTGAATTGGGTGCTTTTTAACATCCTTAGGCATCTTAATGTTTTGTGAACAGGGATGTCAATGACACAAAACAGATCAGTTTGCTTATGGGTCTAACTCCTGAGCCTAAGTTCCTCCCGATTGTATCAGTTTGAAGTCAACTTGCTAGGTGTAGGTTGACGAAACCTCGAGTCTAATCTTTCCGACAAGTGATGATAAAAATGACATCGATTTGACATTTTAATTTAAAAAAATAATTCCGAACTTAATTCAAACATTCAAGTTAAGAGAACAATATTTGACATAATTAATTGAATCAATTTTAAATTATTTTGGATCGTTCAAATAAAATTAGTTTTTCTAAAACTCAAATTTGATTAATTCAAATTTTTATCTAATGTGTTTCATGAGAGATTAAAAGATTTCAAAGGTTTAGCATGAATTAGGCTGCCATAAAATTGAACAAAGATTGAATAAAATTAAAGAATTTGAGATATAGTTTAAAGAAATTATCCTTAGCCATATAAGAATTTGAAATTTAATTAATAAAGAGATTATTAAATGAAAATTAATTGATTTATTTTGATTTATAATAATTTATTAATCTATAAAAATCAATTGATTAATTAATTAATTTATCAATTTTGTAACAACAAAGTTTATTAATATAAACATAACTGAAAAGTTAAAAATTAAATCAAAAAATTAAATTTCAAAATTTTTACCATTGAACCGGCCGAATCAATTAAAAGTTTTTTAATTATTGGTTTTATCAATTAATTCCTGACAAAGTTCAAGTGGGCAATGTGAATTTATCGACGACTTGGAGGGTAACTTGTGCATTTGGTAGAAGTTACAAAAAATGAAGTGTAGTATTGGTACTTTGATATGGCTGATGGTCCAGCCAACACCCAATTTCAATCTATGCATTGACTATTCTAGCAAGGTTAATAATCTACTCCTTGTTATGATATATCAGTAAATTTTATAGTTTATCGAACTTGAAGGACTCGAAGCTCTTCGCCTATCGAAGTGGGAAGGCATTATTGGCTTTCAATTTGCCATCATCGCTACAAAACGCCTATGCAAGTTAAAGGAATCATTGGTCTTGATACAATACAGGCATGTAAGTGTTCTCAAAAAGCTAACTTAAACAGACCAAATACACTTCCATGGAGTTTCAATACCGAGCCCGTGGAATGGAAGTCTTGTGGAATTGGAGAACAGAGTTAATAGGCTACTTGGTATAGAGATTGGCTACCAGAAAACTTGTGCAGGACTTTTTAAATCGTGAGGGTTGTGCCATCAATTCAGTGGTTTTCTTATGTCTACTTCTGGTGGATGTGAAAGCAAGAATCCTCCAACTGCTGAAACTGACAAACCAACTATAAGAAGCCAACTACATGAGCAATACAACTACCCTTTACCCAATACTGCTTATTTTCTGTATCATTAATAATAAACACGTCTCCATTTTTGGAGTAAAGGTAGCAACTTTCCCATGGAAGCCATGTCTGTGTAGAGAGAAAATGAAAGATAGAATCCTAAGTAAAACTTTAGAGTGAAGCAAGTTGTTTTCTAATATGATATTAAAACTCAATGACAAGAAACTGAAGAAGCAAACCAAGAAACCAAAAACCCTTCAACAAGAGTATAAAACATCATAAATATATTATGTACATGACTGGATTCCTCCCAGTTCTGTGAACTATCTGCAACTTTTTGGACCCTTCATTGTTTCGATGGCAAGGAAGGTGAATGTGACTCCACTAGTATTGACCATAGCACATGCACATCTTCATAAGGACAGGACTTGACATCATCGTACAGAATGTATATCCCTCTTCCTGATAGAACAGAAGAGAAAGCAAACAGTAGTTAAGTATCGTAACAGCAGTAATTGTTAATCAAAGCTTACTCATCCAACATAATTTAGAAGAATTAAGAGTAGAACTCGGAAGAAAGATTCACAATTGACAGAGAACATAATATACTCTGAAAATGCAGAAATGGGTGTAGATTAGATGAAAACATACTCTTCCTTGGGGTTGAATGCAGACGAAACCATAGCTTCTTCAAAGGAGAGAAGAGGGATTGCAGCCACCCCATTTGCAGAAGAGGGTGTTGCTCATGTGTGGACAAGAGAAACTGGGAGGGAAAAGACAAAGAAACTATGGTTTTGCTTAGACAGTTGGTGTGAAACTTTTAAGGTGATTGTGCAGGCTAAAGAACCATATTTTAATCGTCACATTACCTTGCATTTCAATCATGCAGAAATTTTCATAGCCTGATATTGGTATAGAGTCATTGTCTAACTCTTTTTTCACTTGTTGGAGAAGAAGTAATCCCCACCAATCAGTAGTGCTTCATACACTTTCAGCCATAAAACAACATTATTTCATTTTCTCTCTCTCTCTCTGTGACCTGATCCCTTGTGACTCAAGCTTCATTCACTTCTGTTAATGGAAAAAAACCACACACACACACACTCGTGGGGTTTCTTTGTGTTTTAAGAAAGCACAACACCTTCTTCTGATGAGTACTCCATAAGTATCTCCCCACCGTATCTCCACATGTCCTTTGGGTGCCTTTAAAGTGTAAATGGTGGCATGAGTTTGCTGACTAGAAAGTGAGATCTATCTAGAGAAACCCAAAAAGAAAAAGAAAAAAAAAACAGTGTGAAAGAGCTTCTAGTGTATGTGTGTTATAGCGCTTTGTATATGAAATTGATAAGGTTAATCATATCGTAATCATATTGAATTTTAGGAGTAGCTCTCCTATTGGTGCATTATCAATGAGTCACTTTTTGCGTTTGCTTTGTTGTTTGAGCAATGTTATTGGAGAGAGCACGCGTATCATGCAATCGTAGAATTATAGACCGACACATGGTACTTTTAACTCTTAAAATAGTAAATTTGTCTCAACTACCAACTCGGTGCTAAATAGTTCTGGGCTTTGTCACTTTATGGCAACTATTTAAGTTGGACAGTTTGAGTTTGGATGAGTTTTGTTTTTTTGTTTTAACTTATTTTAAACCTCAATCTAATTTAAAATGTTCAGTTTAAACTTGAATTTACTTTATCAAAATATTTAATTCGAATATGATTTCAATTAGGATTTTTTCTCAATCAAGTTTTGACTGATTCGAGTATAACAATTTATTAATATACAAGACAATATTGTTTTGTTATATATAAAAAATATTTATCATTTTGTGTGAGAAAAAAGTTCCAATTTTAAGTTGACATTGAACGGTCAAACATAAACTTTGAACCCGACTTGAAATTAAAAAAAAAGTCAAGATCCAAATCTGACCCTAAATTTAAAGAAAAAAAAAGGACTTAGATCTTATTTGGTAATTAGCTTATCACATTAGTTATTAGTTGGTAGTTGATTTGACCAGCGGATAACGTCAGCTATTCATTAAAAATGTTTAGTAAAATTAGCTGTTTAATATTACCTATTTATGTGTAAAATAATTTATGAGGATGTAAATTTAAAAAACTTATAAGAATATGAATATTATATCTACTTAAATATTTTACCCTATTATTATGCTAGAGTAAACCTTTCTCTTGGTTAAGGTTTTCCTACATAAAACTATTCCATTATAGTTAATACTGGAATATCACTTTTCAAGTTCTTATTATGAGATTATTTTTTAAATACTTATTTTGATTAATTAGAAATAATTCTTAATTTGGATAATGTGTTATTTCCTTTTGAGCCTTTTAATTATCTTTATATTTGTTACAAACGGTTTAAATATGACAAAAATTTACTTTTAAAAGCAAGAAAAGGAAAACAAGTGGCCTAGAATTAAGTTTGGGCCACAAAACTGTCAAAAGTGATAAGGCATAATTGTTATTATAAAAAAGCTAAACATAAAATGCTAATGATACGGAACTTGTTAAAAATCAATTGGTTGAGTTGAATAAGCAAACTCACCAACAGATAACCAAATAAATAATTTAGGGTTAAGTGACGAGCGTTTGAAAATTCTAACTTGTCTTGGTTCTCAGTCAATTATCCTCTTTAAAAATGTTACGTGTTATAAAATTTTTCGGGTATACAAATAGACTATTTGATAGCTTAAGTAATAAGTAATACTCTTATCACGACCTAAAGTCGAAACTGGTGTTTGAATAAGTTAATGCCCGAATTAAGAAACTTCACAGGGCCACTCAGCGAGCAAGTAGCAGATACATCTTCCATTTATAATATGACCCAAGTTAAATATCGGCCCAATAACTTGGCAAAGTACTTAACAATTCGGCCCAAAAGAGCTAGTCATATTAATCAGGGATAATCAATTCTTAAATGCTCGACTTTTAAAGATTTTTTAAATTTAGTATTTAAGATTTTAAATTTTTTAATTGAATTAACAGTTTTTTAAAATATTAGAAGTTTAATTTAAAAAGTTAACGAGACTAATAAATGGACATTGCTATTGAGAGTGTAAGAAAGGAAGAGAAGAATGAAAGCCATAAAGATAGGTGTTTGCTTTTATTTTTATTGTTTATTTTTATTTTTAAATTCAGTTAAAAAAATTTATTTGAGTTTTTAATTTCTATTTTTAGTTTTGGTTTATTCTAGTTTCAAAAATTATGAAACCATAAAAAGTAGTTTTTATTTTCTGTTTCAGTTTTTTCATAATCTAATTTATTATCATTTAATATATTATTTAATTATTTAAATTTTCATAAAAATTATTTAAAATTTAAATAAACATTATATATTTAATAAATTAAAATTAATTATTAATGAATAATTTTATTTTATTTAATTCTAATAATTGAATTATATGTAGTTAAATTTTAATAATTATTAATAAATATAATTAAATATAAAATATATAAATATTCTAATAAATTTTGATTTAATAATTAAAATATATTTCAAATAAATATTAATTTTTAGATTATTTATTATGTTAAAATAACCTAATATTCAAATAAATATTATATAAGAGATTAAATAAATTATTTAATTAAAAATAATTTATTTTTATCTAATATGTAATTATTATTAGTGATAAAAATATAACTATATTAACATTAACAACAAAACAAGTTTTTGTTTTTATTTGAAAGAAAAATAAAAATAAAAAACTAAAAATAAAAACCGAAAACTACGACAGAAAAACATAAGTAAAACCAAACAGCCCTAAGATTTGAATTTAGCAATCTTTCAATTAAAGAATTGATAGGTGCAACTAATTAATATTTAATAAATTAAATCACATGCTTAAATAGTCTATTATAGAATATAACTATAGTAACATTTTTGAGAAAAAGGTCATCAGAAACTTTATACTTCCCCATAATTAGCACTCACAATTGGTGTTTATAAATATGAAACTTAATATTTACAAATTATTTAATTTTTTATTCTTTTAATTATGATTTTCACTATAACAAAACAAAATTACTTATACCATTGAAATAAATTAATTTTGTGAGCCTCAAATATAACCTTAAAAATTTTATTAAATTCAATTTTTAGCCTAATAAAATTTAGATAAAAAGTTTTAACTCACTTTTTATCTGATTTAATGTGTTGATTTTAAATTTTAAAATTAGTTAGAACTTAATTTGATTATATTCAAATCAATTCATTAAATATATAAAATAATATATGTGGCCATATTTCAAATCGAAATCTCTCTCTAAACTTGATTCTCCTTAAACATAGTCCCAATCTAAAATGTAATCAAGCTCTTTTTTGTTACCTTAAACTGGATAAATGCATCCTATTTTTATTAGAGTGTTTCAATTGTGTGTCATTTAATTTTACCTATATATTAACATAAATATGTAAATAAAATTTAATGAATTATCAGGACAGAATCCCTGTTTTCCTTTAAACCAACCTGTATTTGCGAAAAAGAAAGTGCTTGATCACTAAGGTCTAATCTTTTTGTCATATCGAATGATCAAGTTGATAATCCACTATATTTTCAAAACATATCTAATCATCATTTTCCCCTATGCCCCACCTCTCGCTTTTTTTCTCCTTTTTCTTTTTCTCTATACCTTTTATTTAAAACTTCAATTAATAACTTCATAAACAACATGATAACAACTTTAAATTATTCCAAAAAAAAAGGTAAGAAATTTACCGTTACCATAGCTGGTTGATTAGTTGCCCTTTTTCTCTCGTCAAAGTATGTGGCTAAAGTACTAAGAATGTACAAAAGTATGTGACTAAAGTACTAAAATATGTGACTAAAGTATTAAGATTGTACAAAACAAGGTGCTTGGTTAACTAGTACGATAAAATAGAAATGAGTAAAAAAAATTTAAAAAAAAAGTTGGTAGTATATTATGATTAGAAAAATAGTATTTTTGTATCCCTTTTAAGATAATATTCTATTGTTTAAATATAGCGAGGGATGAAAATAGATATTATCATTTCCTCGAATGAACTAAGCATACTTTTATTGTGTTAAATTTTTAAGAAAATGTTGCATGATATTAAAAAACTAAAAAATCTAATTTTATTAATTATTCTAGTTAAGGGTAAGGCTGACCCCACATTCAGCAAAATTTCATCATGTTTAATAAGTAATTACAACTTAATCAATAAAATTCATTATATATAATCTTTGGTTTACTTTCAATTAGAGAATTTTGTTGAGTATTGAATCTGCAATCATCTACTTAATAATCTTATTTAATCGTCATATAGAGTTGTCATAAATAATAATTGAATTCTATGTTATTAAATACAACAATACTATTACAACAACAACAATTTAATATAAAATTTCACTGATTTGCGAGATGCGAAGAAATCTAATAATATGTAATCTTACCCTTAATTAGTAGAGAAACTGTTCCCAAATCTTTTTATCTTACATCATAATTCATTTCATTTTCTTTAAGATTATTTAGTTTCAAGGAACACATAATATTTTTCTTTTCACATGTAATCATTATTAAAAAATCACGTTGGAATGGGATGCATAGAATATAAGAAGCCAGAGTGGCAAGCACTATAGACTGTTTGAATTCAAAGGAGCAATGATATGGTTCTACAACAATTGCTTTTAGGGTTTGGGTGACTGCAGGAAGGGAGGGAGGGTGTTGTTCAAAATTTGAAATTCCCCATAAGGGTAGGTGAAGTAAGCAATCCTAAGGTATCGACTTTATTAGACTTTTGGGCACGTGAGAGTCATCAATTTCAAGTAGGTAGTTATGCTGTATAGAGTTGGTAATATTAGTCTCTGATTGGGTCCCAAACTCAGTTTGAACGGTCTAGATATTTTTGTTAAAATAATGTTATTTTAGTAAATAAAAATAAAAAAATCTAAAGACTAAAATGATGTTATTTTAAAAAATCTAAATGGGTTTGAATGCAAACTCAAATCGCACAAATTGAGTATTGAGTTTTAGACTAAAATTAAGTCGTGTTTTGAATAGAATTGACAATTTTTGTCTGATTCACAATTCATAGGTCTAACCCAAATTGATTAAACTTCAAGTCAAATTCTGTCCTTTAAAAAAAAATTGAGTTACCCAAACTTAACTTAACGAAGCTCAAAATTTTCAAATAAACAATAATGTTATATGTTTTTAAAATTACAAAATATATTTAATGAAACTTCATTTGAACTTGAACTCGGGTTAGGAATTTAGTATTCGATTGGGATTTAGGTCAAGTTAGATTATAAAATTTTGAGTCAAACTTAGGTTTAACTTAATCCGTTATCACCTCCAATTCTTAGAAGTCGGGTCAAGTACATCTCGAAATCTAACATGACCAGATCTATTGCCATTATTTTTTATATATAATAACTCTTGAATATTTATTCCTCTAAAAAATATATTGGTTCTTTAAATTACTTTAATTGGGATGCGTATACCAAAAAAAAATAACTTTATATATAATCCGACAAACGTAACAAATATTACCTAACTAACCAACCTTGATTGTGTAATTTAATTGGCTCACAGCTTACTCGTTACAGTCTTGGAAAGCGTGTGGGATTTGTACCATAGACCTAATGCAACGTGTCACCGGTACTTGAGTTTGACTTTAACCAGTCAACAGTAGAAGTGTTTTAATAAGTTTTTACTATTTGTTCCCCGTAAAGTTGGAATGAGATATAAATGGCACGGAGGATCCTCTTCCCATAAAGTTGGTCTTCACTTTAAGAACACGGAATTTAGATTTTTTTTAAAAAAATAATATCATTATTATTACTAGACATAAACAAGTATTCTTAATAAATAAATTTAAATCCAATTTACTTTGTTTTTTTCTCTAGATTTAACCTAAAATTTTAAAATAATTAAATGTTAATTTCAATAAATAATGTTGGTTACTATTTATTTATCATTATAATAAAAATGATTATATATATTAAAAATTCTGATAAATTGCATTTAATTCATTAATATTGTATGTAACTTTATAGTCTCGTTTGATAAATTCATGTTAAAGATTCTATTTGAAATATTAAGTGTGTATATATATATATATACACACACACTTGTTAAAGAATCAATGAAATGTTAAATATAAAAGTTAATTAATCTGGCTCATACGTGAAGTCTGAATTTTTATAGTGATAAAAGTAAAATAATTATTTTTTGAATATATATTAATTAAAGTATTGAGTGCACATAATAATTCAAAATTTATGTAATTTAAATAATTTTATTGATAAATTAATAATTTAAAATTAAATAATAAAATTAATTTAAATGATTATTATAAATTTGAGCATATTTTTATCATTTAATGTATATTTATAAATTCAAATAAATTATATTTTATTGCAATTGCATAAAAGAAGGAGAATGGGAAGTTATGATTATTCTCTGAGACATCCAACAAACACGTGCCTCCACATCATATCAAGGCCGCTTTCCTCGTTCCGAGCAATTGAATCATATTCTTAAAGATAAAAGATCGCAGAAAAGAAGAGTAAAAACTAAAAAGTTAATCAAACGGTCTCATTGGTGTAATGTAAGTGTAGTCCACCTGTTAAAGCTTGTCCTTCGTTGACCATGTTCAATTCGTGGTTTCTTATTTATGTTCTTTCAAAAAAGAAAAAAATCTCATGCTTTTTTGATTTTGTAAACAGACAAATTCAAACGCTAGAAATAACTTTTTTATTTTAGTGAAATGGAGAATATTAATTAAGATTATAATTAAATTAAACTTATGAATTTTAATTCAATTAATTTCTTTATTTAATTTTAGATTGTTAACTTTTGACATGCAAATTAAAATATAAACAAAGGTAAAAAAAGGAAAGTAATAATGTGAAAATTAATATCATGAGCAATGATTAAAAAATTAAATTAGGACTAATATAATTGTAAAAATGTTAAATTGATTATATTATATTTTATTTTTAAAGTTTTTGTTTAATTTATTTTAATAATCTTTATTATTAAAAATTGATTAATTTATCAATTAATTAATAGAATTTTGTAAACTAATTAATTTTTATAAATAAAATAAAAACTTAATTTTTATTTAACAGTTTTTTAATTAAACTTAAAATCTTTTATATTTTAAATTTTTTACAATTTTAACAAATTTTACAACAAATAAATATGGATCGAATATTTTAAACTCTAAAATTTATATTTATTGATTTAACTTCTAATTTAATTTTTAAAATATTGTTAGTAGGTACTGTGAGGGTATAATTTGACTTTAAATTTCAAACCATTATTTTTTTATGTTGAATCTCTTTAAATTATTATCCTTGGAATCATACCAGCCTATATATATATATATATATAATCTCACTTAATTTTATAATATTAATCATTAGTTATATTTAAAATATTAAATTTTAATTTATTATAAAAATAACCTGATATACTACGAGATTACATGTCGTGACTTTATTTTATACGTAAATTATAATAAAGTAAATATTAATTAAAAATATAATTTACATTATGTATATATATATAATGGCCGGCTCGTCCTCCCACGACTATATCCCCAGTCGCCGTTGTCAATCTGTGTTTTCGATGGTTGCGTCAAGCCGAAGGCTTGGAACATAACTGGTCTTTTTTCTTTCCCTTGATATTGCTTCTGGTTTCTCGAAATGGGCAAGAAAGAAACACAACATCAACTTAAAGATCATCCCAAATGCAGAGAGAAAAATGAAGCTGTGCTTAAGCTTCTAAGGAAACAAGCTCCTCTCTCGCTGAAGCAGGTGGGATGTTTTGTGTGTTTTCACTGTTCATACTTAGTTTCCTTTCACTGTCAAGATCCAAGCTTTCTCTGGTTTGTTCTTTACCGTTTTCTGCATCGTTCTTTACCGTTGTTCCTTTTACAACTTGAGTGCTAGAGGTCAAGTTCATCATCTGTAGTGGGAATGTTAAATTTCAGATAAAAGTTTTTCTCTTTCGGTTCTCTTTATCTCGAAGATTATATCAGTCATGGAGGGAATAGCTACTGCCATTAACATTATGTTCTACCTAATCACAGGAGAAATTCTGCAATAACGCTTGTGTTGGACGGTTTCTGAGAGCTAAAGGTGATAACGTGAAGAAGGCTGCAAAGAGCTTAAGGGCTTGCCTTTATTGGAGGGAGAGCATAGCGATTGGTACTGTAACAAAAACCGCCATTATCATATGATCACTACCACCAGATTCTGTAGAAAAGTTGTTTCTTACCCTTTTGTCTGCTACTTCTTAGTCATCTCTTTTTTCCGTTATACATGTGGAATCTTGCTTTTCATTGTTAGGTCGAATGGTTGACTGTTAAAGTTGCCACCAGTTCAAAATAAAGAAGAACAAACATTAGCTCAGAATCTATCAATCACTGTATTTTTTGGTCACTTTCTGATTTCTGCTTCTTATTTTGGAATACAGAAAACTTGATGGCAGATGATTTTTCCGCTGAGCTCGCAGAAGGAGTGGCTTACGTAGCGGGTCAAGATGAGGAATCAAGACCTGTTTTGGTAATTTTGACTTCGCCACCTTCCTCTTTTGGCACTCTCTTCAGTTTTTCAAACTGAAGGAAAATGGGAAACATAGCCAGTAGGGTTCTTTTTGTATATCTTCTCACGATTCCAACTTTGCATCTATTACGTATATACTGGTTCAAAAGCTTTACTATTCCTTTATTCCCATTGGTTACAGATTTTTCGCGTTAAACAAGATTACCACAAGTTCCATTCGCAAAAGCTGTAAGCGACCATTAACACTTTCAGATTCTACCTTCATTTCCATTTCTTTGTGCTTGTTAATTCATCATCTGTTATATCAAAAGTCTATGTTTCACTTCAATTTCTGCAGATTCACTCGCTTGTTGGCGTTTACTCTGGAGGTAGCCGTATCAAACATGCCAAGATACGTCCAACAATTTGTACTCCTCTTCGATGCAAGTATGTCCATTTCTTGCGAAACTTCGTTAATAACCCATAAAAGTTTGGGAACATGGCTATATTCCCATGCAATGTCTGGACTGCTCCTTGATGTGTCGTCTTCATTGCTCCATTATTGGTCAGGCTCTTTGTGTTATATGGCATTATCGGGAATTGGACCTACATATATATATAACCATTCCATTTTATACTCTCCTAGAATTGGTCAATTCTATCGTCAGAAGCACTACTGTCTCTTTTGTACGTTCTTCATTAATACTTGAAAAGCTCATAATTTGTTGGATTTAAATCAGCAACTGGAGTGGCACTGGCATGTGTTTGCTTATAGTTTGTTCTTCTTATCTTTTCAGGTTTTTTCAAGTCTGCTTCAGCTTTTATGAATCTGCTCCTGCCAGCACTGAGAGTTGTGGCGGAGTACTATCCTTGCAGGCTTTACAAGGCTTTTGTAATTGACCCACCTTCTCTATTCTTTTATCTATGGAAGGTAAAATTCAAACTTATCTGCCTACTTTTCATCTTGTGTCTTTTTGCGGGTTGTCTCGTTTTCTGTTTGTTTGCGAAAAGTACTCTACTGTTTGACATGTTCGAGCTGCCAAGAAGTTGTTACTATTGACCTACTACTGTTCCTTTCTTGCTAATTTTTTATAGCGGTCCCCTAGAAATGCACAAGTCAAATCTGGCGTGCTTAATAATTGTGGAATGTGGGCAGGGTGTTCGACCATTTGTTGAGCTATCCGCTGTCACGATGGTGGTATCTTCGTTGGACTTCGAAGAATCATTAGAGTTGAGTGATTTTGGCAGTTACCCACGAGTCTCTTCCCTTAGATTTGATCCTTCATCGATCATGTCAACGGCCAAGGATAGCTCGTGCTCATCTTCAAGATTTTCATTCACTGTGTCGCACCATTTTGATTCACTCAAACCATGGTACCTCACCTTGACTGACCCGACTCCTCCGAAAGTAGGGACCACCAGCAAGTCTCATCTAGGCCCGGCACGGATCTCCCCACTCAACGCAAGGTCCCTCTCCTTCGCGTCACCGATTGCAAGAACGCAACGTGGAAGCATCAACGGTTACGCGAGGCCCACCAACAAAACTCTATTCCCATCGACTCCGATGCCACAACGCGTGACCTCCAGCGAAGCGGTTAAAATTAGTCAACCTCGGACCCCACGACCCTCTTTCCTCCAATCACCGGCCATGTTTTTCAAGAAGGACTGCAAAATCGACAAGTCTCGCGGGTCCTTCTTACCATTCCTGAAGTTCTACAGAAGACCGTATGATGAGATGGTTTATAGGTCAAAGATGCGGCCTCCACTTGGTGGGCTCATCTCTATCGTACCACCTAATCTCAAGCGTCGCCACATGTCAATATCACAACGGTTCTAATCCAAGAGTTATATAAAAGTCCATTGACGAAACATGAATGGAGGCTGGAGAGAAAGTACATAGGAGGACGACTACATTAGCTATGAAGCAAAGTGTCAACGACCTTAAAATGATTATTACTCGTAATAATTTTCTAATTACATATATGTTTCGGTTTTAACTACGAGAGAAGTGTTTAAGTTCGTATTTATCATTGTTTCTTTAATCATTTTGCATCTGTTTAAATCCAGACCAATCATCCATTGAGAAAGACTGAAGCTTTTAAAGCATCAGACCACGTGAGGACAGCACCTTAACATACCAAAAAACATTTTTAAAAACCCATAAACTTATAGGCTTTGACGTATGTCTGCTCCTCTTCTACAAGCTGAAGTGTTGTGTGCGTCTAATCAACGGGTTTGTGTAGTTTTAGGGGAAAAAACCTAGTACCTGTGTTATTTATGGGAACTTTCTCGGCAATAAAGAAGGGACATGTTTGAAACTTCCTCTAAATGTATTTTTCTTCCTATTGTAGAGGTTGGTCACGTCTTATATAAAAGATATTTTATAAAGTTATTTGTCAAATAGATTAGATTCAAATGACGAGATTAACATATTTTTTTGTTCTTGATCTATCAATTTCTTCAATCACTTAAATCAATAAGCATTTTTTATATTATTCAAAGATTAAGTCACTTGAGTTAAAAAATTGAATGGAAAATTTTAATCTAACCTTAAACTCGAAAGTCCTGACTGGTAATAAGTAACGAAGGAATTATAATAAAAAATGAGAATCAGAGTATAAATGAAATTACTGATAATGTGTCTTTGATATTTAAGCGCTAAAAGTGAGATTACAAAAATTAATAGTTATACCAGTATTTGATATCAAATATTAAAAATGGTAATAATAATTTTTTACATATGATTGATTATTATTTGATTGATTTTGTAAATAATTAATTAAAATATTTTGTATTATTATTAATTAATAGAACTTTTTGTATTTGATAAATAAATGATTAAGATTATTTTTGTGATTCAATAAATTATTAATTTTTAAATAATTGTGTGTGGTTTTTAAAAAAAATAAAATTTAAAAAATTATAATAAACTTATTTTTTAATATAAAATCAATGACATAAAATAAAATAATTATTAAATAAAGTAATGTGTGATGTTGATAATAATATTCTAATAAGAATCAATCAAAACGACGCATTGTTAAGTGACAACTGAATGTTTAGTCCCAATAGGAAATAAAAGTTTTGTAAGCGTGGGGTCAACTATCCATTTTGGCAATAGTTGACTCAACATATTAAAAATTCTAATAGTTTATGCATTTACAAAACAACAAATTTTAAAAATTCACCTTAATTAAGATGAATTATGATCTTATAATGCTTTAATCTTCACATGAAATTACCCGAGGCTCTACCTATCCAGAGTATCTTCTCCTCGCCTCTGATCAACATACAGTCCACCTGCCCATTTTTCAGACTTATTGTATGGTGTAAGTGTGTAACCCACAGATTATACTTAGTGAAGCCTCCTCGCATCTGGGAATATTCATCGTCTGATAAAAGGGAACCAGAAACTGATCCTGGGATCAGACGATATCCAAGGAAGTTCCCCATGTTAGTCTTCTTGTTGGGATTAACAACTAATAGATCAGCTTCTCCTAAACCAAGCTTGACCTGTGCTTCAGACTCAGTTTTAGCTTGTAGGAAATTAACCGAGCAAGAAAGTAGAAAAAGATGCGAGAGAATTAATTACTTTATTGATCCGAAACTTGCCTTATATGGGCTTACAGAAAGAGAGACGTTTGAGGCATAAACTGATTAGCTAAAAAATAGGAAATAAATCAGCTAGCAGATCTTTTACTATCAGTAACTTGCTAACTACTCCAACAGCTACTAAATGTTCTCTAGATTCAAAAACAAACAAACTTTGGATCATTCTTCAACACTACCCCTTGATTCAAAGTTGGTAATGAACAAACGAGCTCTAAATACTTCAGACTTTGCTTCTGGGAGATCTTTAGTAAACAGATAAGCTAGTGTTGTTTATCTGATTTGCAAAATCCAACCTTGATTTCTTCTTCTGCAACAAGTTCTCAAATAAAATGATTCTCCATGTGCCTTGTCCTTCCATGCATGACTAGATTCTTTGTCATCGCCGCAGCAAACACACTGTCACAGAAAACTTGTGTTGCTTGTATTTGCTTTTGATTCAAATCATTAAGTAGTCTTCTCAGCCATACTACTTGACTGGCAGCTGTTGTAGCTGCTACATATTCAGCTTCAGTTGAAGATAATGCCACAGTTAACTGCTTCTTTGAAGCCCAAGCAATTGCTCCTGAACCAAGCACGAAACAATTCCCAGTTGTACTTTTTCTGTCATCCTTTGATCTTGCCCAATAACTATCGGTATAACTTATCAACACAAACTCATCTTTCTTCAAGTATCATATTCCAAGATCTTTAGTACCAGCTATATATCGAAGAATCCTTTTTGCTGCTCCATAATGCTGCTTTGTTGAACTCTGCTTGAACCTTGAGATCAAGCCAACTGCAAAAGCCAAGTCTGGACGAGTATGTGTGAGATAGACGAGTCTTCCCACTAGGCTTCTGTACTTTCTTGCTTCTATCATTCCTGGGCAGAAGATTGTTATTCAACTTCTAACCAATTAGTTTTAAACTTGCCATTGATTTATACCGTGACTTTGATTGAACCACTCTGCTTGAATTCCCAGTCAATGATATTAGTCATAGTTGCCTATAGTTGAAACCATCCTCACAACCAGGCTCACCTCCGGCCTCACTTCAGTTACCTGCATTCACATTTCTTTTATGATCTTGAAAAGAAAAAAAAAAGACCATAAACATTACTTACCACTCGATCTGGGATTCCAAACTCAGTGTGAAGCCACATTATTACACCACCATACATTTCAAATATGCAGAACAAATTAGGCATTTTTACAGGCATCCTATCTTGTCCAGTAAGGTAAGCGTCTAGGAAAACTGCATTTTCAGGACAGTCGACAAGTGGCTCAAGTGGCACGGCGCATTCAGCATACCAGAACTCTCCGGCATCAAAGAATGTTCTATATACCATTCTTCAGTTAGGTCCATTTACGGTACAAAGAGATCTGACACGAACCCTCTGTACAAAACTTGCCTGTACTCCTGCTTCTCAACATCCAAGATTGATGCCAGTGATAGAATTGCACCTGCTCGAGCATCGAAGCGTCGAAGGAAATCCCAATTGGCCCATCTGATGATACATAGACACCGAGAAATATGGGAAAAATACAATATAGTAAATTCATTAAAATTGTTGGTAAGTGTGATAATCTGTAGGTACCCGATTCTGCTACCATTGCTTATCAAATCTTCTTTTTCATTTATTCTGTTTTATAATATATAAATAAAATTTAATAAAATATAAGAAAAATATTATAATGAATACAAAAAGATATTATGCCGCCGTCAGCTGCAGAATTTTGATCCCTTTAAGACGCGGCAGAAATTGAGGCTGCCGCTGTGATGCCCCCTAATCAGTTGCGTCTGCCTTGGAATGGGAAGCGTCTGCCTTGGGGATGGGAACCGTCAACGTATCAATATACCAAACGATCTTCATCTCGTCGAGATCAACGGTCACAGTAATTCCCTCAACTGGCCTCATGTACAAACTGATGGTACCGTCCAAGTAGTAACACGAACCCTGCATTTGGTTAGTGTACTTAGGAGCGAGGACAGCGAACAAGGACGCAAAAGTTCTGTCCTTTATTCTGTTTGCTTATTGTCTTCACTCATTTTTGTTCCTTTTTCAGAGAATAAGGACAGAAATTTTTGTTCCTTCCAAAACTGAGGTACAGAAATTTTTGTCCAACGGACAAGATTAAGAAAAGACGAAAATAGCCTCATGTAACATCTGAAACCTAAAACAAACAATATTTTAATTAATTAATAATTATATTTTAATTAATTAATCAATATTTTAATTAATT
>JAOQMS010000180.1:53053456-53065842 GCA_027563885.1 Erythroxylum longipes
AAACTAAAACCCAACTTACTCTAAACCAGCTCATAACTCAAGATTAAAGTGAAACATCTACAAATAACAACAATGCAACACTTACTTGTTTCTTCAGAAAAATTTCCAAAAATAGGAAGAGCAATGAGGGATTTCGGTGGTGGAAGGACAATAACACAAACACATGCAGATGGTGGTTTCGGTGAAACAATGCAGAGACTTCCTTTGAATCTTGCCACCTGTTTTTTTTTTCGACATTGCATGTGTGACACTTGTCACTATTCCCATGTACCACTCATATGTCACTCTCCCATTTGTTTCTTTTTCTATATACCCTAAATTTTCAGAAATTTTCTAAATTCACCAAAAATTTCGAAATAATACTAATAGTCTTCAAATAAAATTTTCAGCTCAAAATAATTTACCAAAAATATCAAAATATCCAAAATATACCAAAATTGTCAAATCACAATTAATACACTCCAATTTATCCACAATTTCTACTTATAAATCAAATTTACCCGAAAATACCAATGAATGCATGTACAATCATATGAATATGCAAAATAAATGTGTATTTCACAATTAACATATGGACAAGTTGTATTTTCCTAATCTCACAGAAATTTCTCATAATTATTTATTCTATCCTTAACATGGGTAACGGGATGTTACATAAACAAAATTGCTTTTCGAGACCATATCCTCAGATCCTTGTTCCAACCAAGTATCGAAGTACTCTCTTAGCTACACCAAAATGATGCTTAGTAGGCTGATGCATAAATCTAGAGAGTACACCTACTGAGAAGCTGATGTCTGGACTTGCATATTTCTCATATATAAGACGACCAATTAGACTTTGATACTGACCATCGTCAACTTGCTCGGTTCCATCGTCTGCTTGTAGTTTCTCATTGATATTAATGGTTGTAATGGCTTCTTTGTAATCCTTCATGTTGTATTTCTTCAGAGTATTATTAATGTACTTCTTTTGAGATATAAATATTCCTTCCTTGCTTTGAATAAATTCTAATCCCAACAAATAACGCAATTCACCCAAATCTGACATCTCGAACATTAACCTCATGGAGCTTTTAAATTCATATATAAGTTGATTTGATGAACTAGTGTAGATCATGTTATCAACATATAAACTTACTATCAACAAATCACTCATACCTTGCTTCTTAACGTACTAGTTCGGTTCATGCATAGTCCTCTCGAAGCCCTTTACATGAAAGAACTTGTCAATTTTACTGTACCACGCTCTTGGGGCTTGTTTGAGCCCATAGAGCACCCTCTTCAACTGGAGCACTTTGTTTGGTTTGCTTGAACTTTCGAGTTCAGCAGGCTTATTTACATACACTTAATCATGTAATTCTCCACTTAAGAAGGCTGACTTAACGTCAAACTGATAAACTTTCCATTGCTTTTGAGCTACTAGTGCTAGAATAAGTCGAACAGCTTCAAATCGAGCTACTAGTGATATGGTTTTCTTATAGTCCACCCCCTGTTGTTGAGCATATCCCCTTGCTACTAGTTGTGTTTTATACTTTTGAATACTGCCATCAGTTAAGAACTTTGTTTTAAAAAATTCATTTCAATCCAATGTAATTTTTACTTTTAGGAAGATCAATTAGCTAATATCTTATTGTATTGTATAGACATTAGTTCATCTTCTATTGCATCTCTCTATTCCTGCTTTTCTATAACTTCTTCCACTGTGATCAGGTCCCCAGTAAATAGAACCAATTATGATGTAGCCTCTCCCTCAATTTCAAATTGACATCGAGGAATTCTGTCACGCTCACTTCTGTGTCGCTCAGTTGACTCCATTGGAATTGATTCATTGGGAGGAATAAAGAGATCGCGCATTACAATGGACTTGTTTTTCTTGGTGTTGAGTTTTGTGAATTGATCGGAGTTGCTACGTCTTTTTGACTTCAACTTTGCCTTTCTCTTCTTCAATTGACTTCTTTTGATTCTTATCTTTGCTTTCTCATTTCCAGGCTTCCTGCTCATCAAACATTACATTTCTACTAATGGCTATGCACTCCTTTATAGGGTCATAAAGGCGGAAAGCTTTAGAGTTAGTACAATAACCCATAAATATAAATTTTTGTGATTTATCATCTAACTTATGCTTATCTCATGTTTTCAAAGCATACCATACATAGTCAAAGACACATAAATGACTCACTGATGGCTTGTTACCACTCTAAGCTTCATAAGGAGTATGATTCCTCACAACTTTTGTGGGTGAGATATTAGAAGATACACAATTTTTGCCACATCTTCTGCCCAGAAAATGTTAGGAAACCCTTTAGATTTCATTATTACAATAACCATTTTAACTATTGTCTGGTTCTTCCGTTTAGCTACTACATTTTGCTCCGGAGTATAAGGTACTGTCAATTCCCTTTTAATGCCTTGCTCCTCACAAAATTTTAAGAACTCCTTTGAGAGGAATTCTCCACCTGTGGTCTGTACGTAAAGCCTTCAGATTTTTTTCACTTTGCTTTTTTGCCATAAATTTGAATTTTTCGAAATGCTAAACATTTTCTGATTTGAATTTCAAAAAATACACCCAACTCATTCGACTATAATCATCAGTAAACAACAAGAAGTACTTACTTCTAAAGAAAGACTCACTCTTCATGGGTCTGCATAATCAACGTGAACTAGTTCTAGAAGTTCAGTCGCTCGTCTAGCTTTTCCAAAAGGGAAAACCTTCTTTGCTTGTTTCCCAAGCCCACATCCTTCACACAGCTTCCTTTGTGTAGAGATAGAGGGGAGGCAGCTGACCATATGCATATTTCTTAATAGTTCCACATCTCAAGTGCCATAGCTCACTGCCATCTAACTCCTCATTAACCAAAGCCACCTTTGTGTTCACAGAAAAATCCAAAGGAAATATTCTATTTAGAGACATATTAGCATGAGCAAGAACTTTTTAAGATTTCCCATTATTTATCACACATCGCAATCCATTAAATATCACAAATTATCCACATTCAACTAGTTGACCCATATTTATCAAATTGTGAGCTAGATAGGGAGCATAATGCGCATCTTTAATAAACTTTGCTTGGTTAACTGTAATTACCATGGCTGTCCCAAGTCTTTCTATCTAAAGATGCTTGTCATCTCCCAACTGCACCTAAATTTTGATTGACTCGTCCAGCTCCTTAAACTTGGATCTATCTCTAGTCATATGACGCGAGCACCCATTGTCAAGATACCAGACATCATTGATCAACCCATCTTTAGAAATGTAAGCCATGAACAAGCAGTCATCTTGTTCCTTTTCTTCTTCTGCATAATTGACTTCTTCACCTTGCTTGGACCAACAAAACTTCTTTATATGCCCAAATTTTTTTGAAATAAGAGCATTGGACTCCTGCTTCTCCTTTGGTTTGAAAGGCTTTTTCTTTTTCCTTTATTGTTGCCCTATTAATCCTAACCTCATGTGCTTGTAATGAACCCATTAATTCTTCAAACCGAAAAATAAACAGATCTTTAGACTCCTCAATTACTGCTACAACATGATCAAACTTGGACATTAAACTTCTTAAAACGTTGGCAACTACTACTATTTCATCATTAATTTTTTTCCGTAAGATCTCATTGGGGTCACAATAGCATAAATATGTGTCAAACACTCTTGTACAGACTCATTACCTTCCATGCTAGAAGTTTCAAATTCACATCGAAAAGACTGGAGCTTAATGGTGATTACCTTTGTTGACCCTTGAAATTTTGTTTTCAGGATAGACCATGCTTGCTTGGTGGTAGTTGCTGTAGCTATTCGTGAGAAAATTGCTTCATCTACTGCTTGTTGGATAAAAAACAACGCTTTGATGTCTCATTTTTTATTCTCCTTTTTTCTTGTCTCATCGTCACTATTTGTTTCTGCACATTCTTTCTCCACATAATCGTAAAGATCTTGAGATTTGAACAACGTTTTCATTTTGAAGCTCCAATACTCATATGAATCTCCTTTGAAGATTGGAATTTGTGGTACGAAGAAGGAACTTCACTCTGATACCAAAATTGTTGGAGAAAATAACGATGAAAGAAGAGATAAATATATTGCTGAGAAAAACAGTGATGAAGGAAAAGAAACAATACTGCTAATCATTCATATTATTGAAGGTGAAGAGGAACCTATTAAATAGGCTTTACAACCTAAAAGAGATATAAATGTGCTGGGAACAAAAAACAGAAGCGTGAATAAAAACAGAAAGATTTTTGAGCAAAAATCTCAACATTATCTCAACATTCCACCTATCTTTAAACTTTGATGCTATCATCTACCTTATTTGACATCTGAATAACATAACAAATCCCTAAAAATTCAAATTAGCTACTTCTTCCAGGAGGCGACAAAATAATGACAACACTTACATTTCGGTTTTCATAACATAATGTTCACAGCTAAACCCAAATCTTGTCACAACTAATCTAAGCACTTAAACAGTCCACATGCTTCTTAATTTGCAAAACCCTTGATTGGTCTCCACTTACATTTTGGATTAAGTGTTCTTGTGATCGCCTATGGCTTTTGAGATGGAACATAGAACTCGTCTCCTGCTCATCATTCTTCTTTACAGTCTCTTTATATCCACTACAAACCAGAACCAGCACCCACTTGACTCTCTTAACACCAACAGTTTTCAATGGTCAAAACCATAGTCCAAAGCACTTACACTACCTCCAACCACAATCTTACCTTTCAATATGCAGGTCTACAAGACCCCTCTAAACACGAAGTGATTTCCTGGGTTAAAAGACAAACCAAGAAAACCCTACCTCGCCAATCTCTTGTTATTGCACGAATTGATCTAAAACGCATGAAATGGTCGTTGACTTGTCACTCCAAAGGATCATTTCGGATAAAGTTTACGATGGATACGACTGTTTGATACTCACTTATAAAGATCAAGGTTTGGCTAACTCTTTCCTGTTCAAGTACACACCGTTTTTGGAGCCCATTAGGAAGAAAAGGCTCAAGGTTTATTAGAGAATCGCTGAATTAGTGGAGAATCATTGCTGCCTATTTAGTCCATTTGTTTAGGAAATCTTGTACATATCTTTACTTACCTTTTGTTGTATGATTCATTTGTATTTTAGGTAGTGTAGCCTTATTTAGGAGTTCCCTAATTAGGTTGTTCTGTGGAGACATATTTCTGGTTTTCGATTAATTGAAACATGAAATTCTGATTCCAAAATCACTTGATTCTTTACATGGTATCAGAGCAATGGGTGATGGAAAGAAAAACGAGAGTTCTAAATTAGACAAGAAAATGTCCAGCCCTTACACACTGAGTTCGAATGAGAATCTAGGTAACTTGATTACCCGAGTTTAGTTGAAAGGCGAGAACTATGAACAATGGGCACGAGCTATGCGAACGACGCTGCGAGCCAAGAAAAAAATATGGTTTTGTTGATGGATTTGTCAAGCAACCAGTATAGGATTCACCGGAAATTGAAGATTGGTGAACAGTTAACTTTATGTTGGTTTCTTGGGTATTTAACACCATTGAACCCACACTTCGTTCAACGATTTATCACTTGGAAAACGTAAAGGATCTATGGGAGGATATTAAACAAAGATTTTCTATTGGGAATGGTCCACAGATGCAACAATTGAGATCGGATTTGGCAAATTGTAGGTAGGATGGTCAATCTATTGTCTCTTATTTCGGAAAACTCAAAACGTTATGGGATGAGATAAACAATTATGATCAAATGCCAGTTTGTGTTTGTACAGGTTGCAGATGCAATCTTACTATGGAATTGGAAAGAAAGCGAGAAGAAGAGAGAGTTCACCAGTTTTTGATGGGCTTGGATGAAGAAGGATACGGAACAGTCCGCTCTAATATATTGAGCACTGAACCCTTACCTAATCTGAATCGTACCTAAGCTATGGTTATACAGCAAGAGCGGGTGCGAACCATGACACGAACGAAGAAAGAAAGAGGTAATCCTATGGGTTTTGCAGTCTGGGTTGATGGTAGACATTCAAAGGGGGATAAAGATAAAATCTCCATCTGCTCTAATTGTAACAAAGAAGGACATGAAGCTGGAAGTTGTTTTCAGTTGATTGGCTATCCAGAATGGTGGGCTGATAGGCCACGTGGAACTTCTGCTAAATGAGGAGGTGGTCAAAAACGTGGCAATGGAGGTGGATGATATAAGGGAGGAACTGCTAGTGTCAACGCCACACAAGTAACTAGAACTGATGGTGGATATGGAGTCGTGACAGATTCAGATCGTAAAGGCCTCAGTGGATTGAACAATGAGCAGTGGTCAACTTTACTGAACATGCTGAGCACTAATCAGAATGGTAGCAATGAAAGATTGACAGGTACGCAAAGGACATTTCCTTGGATTATTGACATAGGAGCTTCTCATCATATGACAGGAACATTTTCATTTCTGAAAGAATTGTGTGATATTGAACCACGTTTAGTCGAGTTTCCTAATGGAGAAAGGACCATAGCGGTGAAAGAAGGAATCATGTTGATTGGAGGAGACCTGAAATTACAACGTGTTCTTTATGTGTCCAATTTGAATTGCAATTTAATTCCCGTATCACAACTGCTTTATGATTCAAATTTGGTTATCCAACTTACTAAGAAAATTTGTGCTATATAGGACCTAAGTTTGAGGAATCTGATTGGAGCATGTGAGCAACACGAGGTCTCAAGGGAGTGGCGTCAGTAAAGACTTGCAAGGTAGCTGATGAGGGATCTTTTGAGCTTCGGCATAAGAGAATGGGTCGTCCTTCTCCTAAGGTGGTGGAATTAATTTCAGAAGCTGGTAGTGTAGTTAGGAAAATCAATAAAACTTGTGAGGTTTGTTCTAGAGCAAAACAAACAAGAGAGATTTTTTCTTCTAGTGATAATAAAGCTGAAAGTTGATTTGATTTGATACATTGTGATTTGTGGGGACCTTATAGAGTCCCAGCATCATGTGGAGCAATTTATTTCTCGACAATTGTTGATGATCATTCTTATGCTATGTGGATATATTTGCTGAATGGAAAACGTGATGTAGCTTGTGTTCTTAGAAAATTTATTGTGATGATTAGGTGCTAGTTTGGAAAGAATGTGAAAGCTGTTAGAAGTGATAATGGAAGTGAATTCATATGTATGAAGGATATTTTGATGAACAAGGGATATTGCATCAAACTTCTTGTGTAGGAACACCTTAATAAAATGGCTGAGTAGAAAGAAAACATCACCTTATTCTTAATGTGGCAAGAGCCTTACGTTTTCAAGCAAATTTTCCTATATAATTTCGGGGAGAATGTGTGCTTACAGTTGGATATTTGATTAACAGGACTCTGTCTATGTTGTTAAATGGTAAAACCCCATATGAGATGATCTCTGGGAATGTGCCATCTTACAAGCAGATTCAAGTTTTTGGTTGTTTATGCTATGCGCATAATCTAAATAAGGATAAGGATAAGTTTGCTAGTAGGAGTCGTAGGTGAGTATTTGTTGGGTATCCATTTGGTAAGAAAGGATGGAGATTGTATGATTTGGAGACTAATAGGTGATGAGAAAATAATAGGTGATGAAAGCAATAATAATGGAATTGTAGAGTTGGGTAATGAAATTGGGAGTGATGAAGCAGAGGAACATGATGAAAATGTATAGAGAGCTGATGAGGTAAGCCAAGAAATAGCGGAGTTGAGCACCGAAGGTGGGGAAAAAGCAGAAAGAAATGAAGTAGTGGTAGAGGAACTTGGTAGAGGACAACGAGTTAAGGAAGCTTCTGTTCGTTTGAGGGACTATGTAATAGATAACGTCAGAGTAAGCCCCTTGGAAAGCTCACCTTCCCAATCTAATTCCTCAAGTACGCCTTATTCTTTAGCACATTATGTGAGTTGCGATAAATTTTCTGCACAACATCGATGTTTCTTGGCAGACATTACAGCAAGACATAAGCTGAATTCCTACGCCGAGGCCATAAAAGATGAATGATGGAGAGAAGCCATGCGAATAGAAATACAAGCTTTGGAAGATTATGGCACTTGGACCGTTGAAAGTTTACCGTCTGGGAAGAAAGCTATCGGGAGCAAATGGGTGTATAAAATTAAATACAACTCTGATGGCAGTGTTGAAAGGTACAAAGTGTGATTAGTGATACTGGGAAATAATCAAAATGAAGGGATAGATTATCAGGAGACATTTGCTCCCACCGCAAAAATGGGTACTGTGCGCACTTTTCTTGTCGTTGCCACTGTGCAGAATTGGGAACTACATCAAATGGACGTCCAAATGCCTTCTTACACGGTGATTTAGAGGAAGAGGTATACATGAAGATGCCACCTGGAGTTACTTCTTCATCACCAGGAAGGGTTTGTCGACTTCGCAAATCTTTGTATAGTTTGCGACAAGCACTTAGATGTTGGTTTTCAAAACTAGCTGATCTCTTAAAGCTTATGGATTTCAGCAATCATAATCAAATTACTCTTTATTTATTTTCCGAGCTGGGCCTACACATTTGAATGTACTTGTTTATGTTGATGATCTAATTATCTCTAGCAATGATGTTTCAGTTGTGCAACAGTTCAAACATTATTTGAATCGTTTCTTTCATATGAAGGACTTAGGGAAGCTGAAATTTTTCTTGGGACTTGAAGTGGCCAGAAATTCAGATGGTATTTTCTTATGCCAACGTAAGTATGCGTTAGATGTGATTGCTGAGGCTGGATTACTGGGTTCTAAGCAGGCTGACACACCTCTTGAACAAAATCATAGGCTCGCTTTTACAAAGAGCAATGATATGGATGATCCTGCTCGGTATAGACGATTGGTGGGATGGCTTATCTATCTTACCATCACTCGACTCGAGTTGACTTATTGTGTGCATATTCTTGCTCAATTTATGCAGCAACCGAAGCAAGCACATCGGGAGGCTGCTCTTCATGTGGTGTGTTATTTGAAAGGTAATCCAGGACAGGGTATTTTGTTAAATGCCAATTGTGATCTCAAGTTGACTGCTTACTGCGATTCTGACTAGGCTAGTTGTACATTGACAAGACGATCTTTAACTAGATATTTTGTTTTTTTGGGAAACTCACCTATCTCTTAGAAAACTAAAAAGCAACACACAGTGTCTCGTTCTTCTACTGAAGCTGAATATCGATCTATGACCACCACAGCTTGTGAACTGAAGTGGCTGAAAGGGTTATTAGACTACTGTGGTGTAACACATTCTGAACCTATGCGTTTGTTTTGTGACAGTCAGGCAGCTTTACATATAGCCGCTAATCCTGTATACCATGAACGTACTAAACACATTGAAGTGGATTGTCATTTCATTCATCATGAGATATTAACTGGCAACATTCGACCAGCATATATATGCACTTCTTTGCAACTTGTTGATATTTTCACCAAGGAACTGGGATAGAATCAGTTTTGCTTTCTTCTTTGCAAGTCAGGCATTCGAGATGTCCATGCTCCAAATTGTGGGGGGGTATTGGAGAATCGCTGAATTAGTGAAGAATCGCTGCTGCCTATTTAGTCCATTTATTTAGGAAATCTTGTACATATCTTTACTTACCTTTTGTTGTATGATTCATCTGTATTTTAGGTAGTAGCCTTATTTAGGGGTTCCCTAATTAGGTTGTTCTGTGAAGATATATTTCTAGTTTTCGGTTGATTTAAACATGAAATTCTGATTCTAAATTCACTTGATTCTTTACAAGGTTGAAGAGCCTGTATGTGGGAGTTTTACTGTGGGATGGTACGAAGGGAAGATAGGAGCAAAAGAGTAGTCAAGGTAACGTGTTAATACTTGGATGGTACAGTCAATTTGTACATGAGGCCAACTGGGGGAGTAACTCTGACCGTTGATCTCAATAAGATCAAGATCGTTGGGTTTAGAGATACGTTAACAGTTCGATACCCAAAGCAGATGGAACAAATTACAAAGGATCACAGCAGAAACCACCTTTCGGGCCAGGTCTTAAGGGGATTAAAGTTGTGCAACCTGACGGCCCAAGTTTCACAAATGATGGCAGTAAAATCAAGTATCTAATGATTATGATCTTTATATTATATAAATATATTGATGAATTTCCTAATTCTTTTTATTTTTTGTACATATTTCTCAAATGGGCCAATTGGGATTTTCATCTTAGTTTCGATGCTCAAGTAGGTGCAATTATATTATTGGCATCAATCTTGGATGTTGAGAAGCGGGAGTACAGGTAAGTCTTGTACAGAGGGTTCATCTCAGAGCTCTTTATTCCGTACATGGACCTAATTAAAGAATGGTACTATAGAACATTCTTCAGTTAGATCATTCTTTGATGCCGAAGAATACGAGTATGGTCTATGTGCCTTGCCACTTGAGCCATTTGCCGACCGTCCCAAAAATGCAGTTTTCCTAGACGCTTATATCGAAGGTGTTTGGCAAACAGTTGAAAGTTGTTTTTTTAGCTAATTAATTAAAAGTTAACTTTTTGATCATTTAAAAAAATTATTGATGTGTTTAAATAGCTTATCGGTTAGTTTATTTAACTCTAATAAGTTGATTTCTAAAAATTCCATAAGAGAAACTTTTGGAGTTAGCTATTTGCCTAATGATAGTATTGTCCTCCACTTTACTCTCTACATTTGCTCTATGTGTTTTAAAGTTGGCTTTTTTTAACGTACTGAAGTTTGAAAGAATATAAGGGTCAATTAAACTTTTTAATCTTTTTGTAATTTTATAATATTAGTTTACATTTAAAAATACCATATTATTAAGTTTTTGAACATAAAGAGTCATTTTAAATTAATATTTTTAGTATATAACTACTATTTATTGTATCTGTGTTATACTATAATTGTAGATATTTTAATTTATTAAATAATAAAATTCATACATATTATATGAAAAAAAATCTAATATGATGTAGCTCTTTGCATCATTCTTATTAATATAGAATTTAACGTTGGACTATTATTATTATTATTATTATTATTATTATTATGTTTTTATTAAAATTATAAACTTAATTTTTGTAAAATTAAATATCTAAAATCTAAATTCTTATAAAAATATTCAATAAAATACTAAGAAATATAATATTTATGCCCTTATAAATTTTTTAAATCATATCTTCATAAGTTATGTTACTCGTCATCAGCTAATACTAAATGACTAATTTTATCAAAATTTTAAATAAATTGCCATCATTATCTGGTCAAATCAGCTAATATAATTAGTAATGATTAAGCAATGATTAGGTAACAGGTATTGCAATGTAATGCAATCTGCAATCTCAGATCGTGTAGTAAGTGAAAACGTTTGATTCAGAACTTTGGTTACGAGGGATTTCTAAGTCATATCACTGCCGGTAACTGAAGTACGGCCAGAAGTGAGCCTGGTTGTGAGGATGGTTTCGGCTGCTAGAAACTATGACTGTATCAATGATTGGGAATTCAAGCAGAGTGGTTCAATGAAAGTCACAGTAGATCAAAACTTAGCGAAGCTCATTGAATGCTATTACTTACTTCAGCGTAATACCTGATTCCTCTTGCAGGTTGGTTTAACTGCTTTGTTTAAGGGGATCAATATAGAGTCACAATGACCAATGACCAATAAGCGAGGAAGTCTACGGCACGCTTTTGGCAGAGAATACGATAGGTGCAAACCACCATCACTTCTTTACCTACCATCTTGATCTTGACGTGGTTCGAGATGAAAACTCCTTTGTCAATTCCAACTTACAGATGACACCAGTCACTTATCCTATCTCACCAAGGAAATCTTACTGGAAAGTTGTTAGTGAGACAGCTAAAACTGAGTCTGCAGCAAAGGTCAAGCTTGGTTTGGGAGAAGCTGATCTATTAATTGTCAATCCCAACAAGAAGACTAACATGGGTAACTTCATTGGCTATCGTCTGATCCCAGGATCTGTTTCTGGTTCTCTTTTATCAGAAGATGAATATTCCCAGATGCGAGGAGCCTTCACGAAATATAATCTGTGGGTTACACCATACGATAAGTCTGAAAAAAGGGCAGGTGGATTGTATGTTGATCAGAGCCGAGGAGAAGATACTCTGGATAGGTGCAGCCTCAGGTGAAGAAAAAGCTTGTTAGATTCTTTTTCAGATCATAATTTTCTTAACGTGAATCTTAAAAATTGTTTATTTCCAATGCAGAAACCGAGACATAGAGAACAAGGACATTGTGTTGTGGTACACATGGGTTTTCACCATTTACCATACCAAGAAGATTTTCCAATTCTTACAACATTAAGCAATGGATTTGAGCTCCGTCCTGCAAATTTTTTCGATAGCAATCCTGTACTTGTTATGTTTGTAAGGGACTTTGTCCCATATTGAAAGAGAGTGAAGAAGGGGGAGGATAAACAAGTATAAATAAACCCCCTCCCC
>JAOQMS010000180.1:53068242-53085528 GCA_027563885.1 Erythroxylum longipes
CTTTAATTCAAGAACGTTGATGCTTCCTAGCTTCTCTTATTTCCTTCAAGTAGCCGCAAAAATGTATCTCCAGCTTGCTTGAAGCATAAATGGTCGTGTACAATGAGTTGCTTATTCAAGTTCCATAACTTCAATCTTATGTTTAGTGTCGTTATAGTTGGGAAAGAACGAATCATGAATCATGTGATGTCCTTCCGCTCACAAGGATCACCGAGTGCTGCACATGATTCCCCTCTTTTTCTAAAGAAGTTGAGTCAATTATTCTTGCTCTCTGTGCAAGGAAAGGGAGCTAAACATTTCCAAAACAAGCAACCCATTTTAATAATAGGCGGCCTCCAATTTAGTATGTTAAAGCTCAGGATTGTTCCTTGTTAAATAGTGAAACCAGAACGTTATCTATGGCCTCCACTGCAGAACCAGACATCTTTAGCAGTATCAATGAGTATTCTTTTCCTAGTTTTAGTTGTCAGTCTAAAATGCTCTTCAATAGCTAGCCTTTATCACCCACTAGATCCTCTGGATCCTAATGAGATCAATCAAGTGCGAGTCATCGTTCAAAAGTCTGATCTTTTAAATCATCCCAACGTAACCTTTCATTACGTTGATCTGGAAGAACCCGATAAAGGGGATGTTGTCAAATGGCTATCTTCATCAAAACAAGCTAAATCTTCTATTCCTCGTAGAGCCAAAGTGGTTGCTCGAGATGGGGTTGAGACTCATGAACTCATTGTAGACTTATCCAAGAGGTCCGTTGTATTGCACAACGTGTACACCGGTCACGGTTACCCTTCTTTCACGTTCAACGAATTTTTCCGAGCTAGCAGACTTCCTCTGAAGTACCGCAAATTCGCCGAGTCAACTCACAAGAGAGGGTTAAACCTATCTGAAATATCATGTTTGCCCTTCACCGTAGGTTGGTACGGAGAACATGCGACTAAACGAGCACTTAAGGTTGCATGCTTTTACAGAGCTGGATCGGTCAACGTATTTGCGAGGCCTATTGAGGGTATCACGATTCTAGTTGATGTTGATTCTATGCAGATTACATCATACACAGACAGATTCAGAGCCCCTGTGCCTAAAGCAGGAGGCACTGACTTTCGTTCCAAGGCAAAGCCCAAGAATATTCCTTATAACGTATCCGACGGAGGGTTCACCATCGACGGTCACCGTGTTAGATGGTCTAACTGGGATTTTCATTTATCGTTTCATGCTAGGCCAGGAATAGTAATATCTACAGCCTCCATATTTGATGCGAAGATTAACAAATCCCGGAGGGTGCTATACAGAGGCCATGTATCAGAGACTTTTGTTCCATACATGGATCCAACAAATGAGTGGTACTTCAGGACCTTCATGGACATTGGCGAATTTGGGTTCGGTCGATCAGCAGTTACCCTCCAGCCGCTGGTCGACTGTCCGGAAAATGCCGTGTACCTTGACGGATATGTGGACGGGGCCGATGGGATGCCGCAGAAGATGCAAAGCGTCATTTGCGTGTTTGAGAAATACAGCGGTGATGTTGCTTGGAGACATACTGAAATAAATATTCCTGGGAAGGTGGTAAGTTCATTGATTTAACTCTTTTTTGAACATCCGTCCGAAAAATTACAAGTTGGGTTTTGGCAGATAACCAGTGGAGAGCCAGAAATCAGTTTGGTGGTGAGGACGGTGGCTACTGTGGGGAACTACGATTATGTTCTCGACTGGGAGTTCAAGAAATGTGGGACCATCAAAGTTGGTGTAAGTTCTCTTCTTTTTCACAATTCATGAATATTTTAATGAATGGATAATAACATTATTTTAAGAAATATGTAAATTTCATTACAACTTTTACTTTATAATAATGCATATCCTAATTTATGAAAATATATATAACTTGATTTCACTATAATAATATTTAAAAATTCCAATATTAAAATATATATTACCTGATTTCACTGTAATAATATTAAAACTTATATATTACTGAAATTTTTAATTTTTTAATTTGATTTACTTTAATAACTTTTATCTTAAATACCAATCATTTTATTAATTAATAAATTCATTGTTCTAAGTTAATAAGTTCTTCTAAATTAAAATAAATTAATTAATTTTATTTATCAATTTACCTTTTTAATTAAAATTTAAATTTTATTTAATCTTTAGTCGATTTTATAACAATAAAACTTTCTTGTCTTACCTTCATTTATCGTTAAAATGTTATAGACGATGCTTAAAACAAGAATAATTAGATTGATTCAATATAATTTAAACATGTTTTAAGGCTAATTTATTGTTCAGAAGGGCTGATAATATAAGATTTATGTTATTATGCAATTGAAATTTAGGTTGGCTTAACGGGGATATTACAGATGAAGGCCACTTCCTACGCGAACGAAGACCAAATTACAACTAATGTATACGGTACATTAATTACAGAGAACGCCGTCGCCGTTAATCACGACCACTTCCTCACGTACTATCTTGACCTTGACGTCGACGGTAACTATAACTCATTTGTAAGGGCTAAACTACAAACGGCCAGGGTGCCGGCCGTTAACGCGCCGTCGCCGAGAAGAAGTTATTGGACGGTCGTTAAGGAAACGGCTAAAACTGAAGCCGAGGCTAGGATTCGACTGGGCTTGGACCCAGCAGAGCTTTGGGTCGTGAACCCCAATAAGAGGACTAGGCTAGGGAATCAGGTGGGCTACCGGCTGATTACCGGAGAGCCTGTAACGTCTCTGTTGACCGACGATGACTATCTGCAAATTAGAGCGGCCTATACCAAGTACCAGGTGTGGGTAACGGCTTATAACAAGTCAGAAAGGTGGGCTGGTGGGTTTTATGCTGATCGGAGCCGAGGTGAAGATGGCTTATCTGTATGGAGCCACAGGTAAGCTAAATAATTAGAATTTTGTATTTAGAATCTAAGATAACAAATTAGTTTGCATTAAGAGTAGAATTTAACTTTCGATTCGGTTTTTAAAATATTGTTATTTTTTAATCTAATTCGTGCATATCTATGTATATATTTGTTGCTTTTTTTTATAGTGATTCTTAATATTGGGGTGATTGGAAAAGAAAAGTGTATGTTATATGTGCAGGAATAGAGTGGTGGAGAACAAAGACATAGTTTTATGGTATACGGTGGGATTTCACCATGTTCCATGTCAAGAAGATTTCCCGGTGATGCCAACCCTTCACGAGGGATTTGAGCTTCGACCTGCCAACTTTTTCGAAAGCAACCCATTGCTTCATCAAGATTAACCCTTCAACATTTTAAAAGATGGATGATGTACAGTAGTAGGACGGAATTTGTATTTGTTATTTTTCAGATTATTTTTAACAATATCAAACATTTAGTGCCATAAATTTAAAAAAAATTACAATTGTGATTTCACTAATTGTATTTAAACTTTAATTTGAATTAAATATTTAAATTCTATCAAATTTAGTTCAAATTCATGAAAGATTAAGTCATATCTATTCTAAATTAACGTGTTAAAGATGTTTTTAAAATAGTTCTTTTATTTGTTTTAATAATCTAATATAGAAAAACTATTTATGTATTATTAAATATAAAGACATACGATGCATTAAATCATCACAAGAAAGTGTTGGGAAAATTTACAAATTAAATCTCACTGGCAAAATAAACAAGAAAATAACACGCAGAAATTTAACGTGATTAACCATCTAATTTGAGCTACGTCTACGGGCTAAACTCTGAATAAAACTTCAACTAATGAAAATAGCAGGTACAGAGAGTTAAAAATAATACAACAAAATAGTGACACTCACAAGGTGTTTCTCAAATTTACTATCCATATGACAATATCTTCACTATTTTGTCACTCACCCTTTTAAGAAGAACGTTTCTTAAAAAAATATCCAAAAGCACTTTCTCACACAAGACTTTAAACATACAAGTCTCTCTACCTTATCACATATATACGTATTAGAAACACACTCATATGAAAGAGGAAGGGAGGGTCTTTATATAGACCATCCACCTTCCCTGTCCAAAGCTACAACTTGCTCTTTTTTTTTTTAAATACTTATGTCAGTATCATGTATGTTAGTACCGCCTTACAGAAAGAATGTAATTGAATATCAAAGAATTTAATAAAGATGGTATAAAATCTCGATCTAATTCAAAGTTAATAAATTAACTTCAATTGTATTTAAAATTAAATTTGTATTGAATATTCAAATTTAATTAAATTCGATTTATTTTTTAAAATTCTGTCAATTTTGAAAGATTAGGTCGTATCCTTTAGAAATCAATGTATTAACTTGTTTTTCGTAAAATTTGTATTTTTATCAATTTCAATCTGTTGTTGCCAACTGCACCAAAGTCAAGAAAAAACGCAACCAACTGCACAAAGTCTGGAATAGTAGGAAGAAAACAAAAAAAAGGAGGCCAACTGTGGACAATCTGTCCACAGCTGGGTGTACACATATGGGAGCCCTATAAATAGGCCTTCCCCTATTCGTTTTTTAATATCTTAGAAAATCTCTTCTTCTATTAAATGCCCACAAAAGTTTAGAGAGTATTTTCCTATTTAATGAGAGAGTTAGTATTTCTCTTTGTAAAATAGAGAGAGATTCTACTCTTAAAATTTATAGTGAAATTTCTTTTTCTTGCTCATGGCTTTTACCCTAATTTAGAGATTTTTCATGTAAAATCTATCTATTCATTACTATTCTTTCAGTCCTATTTAGTTGCGAATCTGCTCTAATCCAGTCGATTTTAACAACAAGTGGTATCAGAGTGAGGTGAGAAAATTAAAACGAATTTTTTGGCGTAATCTGTTTGGAGTTCGGGTGAGCACAGTGAAAGTTGGTGAACAGTAACTACAAAAGGTGACAACTGTTCATGCATTTATTTTTGCATTAAACTGTGCAGTTATTATAATTCAAGTATACAGTACTATTCACGTGTATAGTACTATTCATACATATGCATGCAGTACTATTCACATATACGAAACTATTCATAAGTACGGGTAATATTCATACATCCGAATACTATTCACGTGAAATGGTGAGAGCTAAATTATGTTCGTGATAGAAGCAATGACAGCAAAATTTGATATTGAAAAGTTCAATGGGAGTAATTTCTCATTGTGGAAGTTGAAGATGAAGGCTATCTTGAGAAAAGATAACTGTTTAGCAGCCATCAACGAAAGACTGGCAGCATTCACGTATGATAATAAGTGGAATGAGATAGACAAGAATGCTATTGCAAATCTTCATTTGACACTAGCAGATTGGGTATTGTCAAGCATAGAGAAGAAGAAGACCACAAAAGAGATTTGAGATCATCTCACAAAATTGGACGAGGCCAAATTACTCCACAACAAAATTTTTCTGAAGGCCAAATCACTCCACTACAAAAAAAATTTGAAGAGGAAACTATACACTTTATGCATGGCGGAATCCACTTCGATGACGGAGCACTTAAATACTTTAAATACTCTATTTTCCCAACTCACATCATTGGGGCACACAATAGAGATAAGTAAACGTGCAGAACTTCTATTCCAAAGTCTACTAAATTTGTATGATCAACTCGTCATCAATTTAACAAACAACACAGACACTCTCGTCTTTGATAATATTGCAGTTCTTATTATGGAAGAAGAGAGTCGGCGCAAAAGTAAGGAAGACAGGCTGACAAATTCGTAAAAATCGGAGGCCTTGGCGGTGACGAGAGGAAGATCAATGGAACGAGGCTAAAGTGGGAGTCATACTCATGGTAGATTGAAATCCAAGAGTAAGAAGAATTTTAAGTGCTACAATTGTGGCAAGAAAGGGCACCTGAAGAAGGATTGTTGGAATCTGAATAAGAAAGATTCTATTCCTCAAGGAAATGTGGCAAATACTTCAAATGATAGAGGTGCAATGGTATGTGAAGCGACAATGAACTATTGGAGGCAAGAGAAGATTTGTTGATGTATAGCTTCTCGATTCAGCAACTACTTTTCATATGACCTCTCGAAGAGAATAGTTCCATCAATATGAATCTATCTCTGGAGGATCTGTGTACAGTTGTAATGATCAAGTTTTGAATATCGTTGGTATCAACATCATCAAGTTAAAGATGTATGATGGGACAACTCAGACTGTTGAAAAAGTGCGACATGTGGAGGGCCTGAAGAAGAATTTGTTATTTGTAGGACAACTGAATGATCTCGGCTTTAGATTTAAGATTCAAAACAAGATTATGAAAGTGATTAAAGGAGCGCTAGTATTTATGAAAGCAGAGAAGCTTATTGCAAATCTGTACATGCTGAAGGGAGTAACTTTGCAAAAAGGAGAGGTATCCCTTGCAGTGACTAGTTTAGATGAAAAATCTGCAATGACGTGACATAAAAAGCTTGGACATATGTCAGAACAAGGAATGAAGACACTTACAGAGAAGAATCTACTTCCAAGTCTCAAAAAGGTATCACTACCCTTCTGTGAGCGTTGCATTGCGAGTAAGCAGCATCAATTGAAATTCAACACGTCAAAGTTCAGAAGTAAAGAAATTATAGAATTGATTCACTCTGATGTATGGCAAGCACCAGTTACATCCCTAGGAGGAGCAAATTTCTTTGTATCATTTATTTATGATTATTCGAGGAGATTTTGGGTATTTCCTATCAAGAAGAAGACAGATGTGTTTCTAACTTTCAAATTTTACAAAGCGCGAGTGGAATTCGAATCTGGTAAGAAGATCAAGTGTTTGCGCTCAGATAATGGAGGCGAGTATACTGGTAAAGAATTTGATGAATTATGCAAGCAAGAAGGCATCAAAAGGTATTTCACGACAGCATACACTGCTCAACAAAATGGAATAGTAGAGCAGATGAATAGAACTCTGTTGGAAAGAACAAGAGCAATGTTAAGAACCGTAAGCTTGGAAAGGAAATTATGGGCAGAAGCAGTCAATACCACCTGTTATGCGGTGAATATAGCTCCATTAATTGCAATTGAGTTGAAGACACCGATGGAGATGTAGAATGGTAAACCAGTGGATTATTCCAACCTCCATATATTTGGAAGTACTACCTATGTGATGTTCAATGCCCAAGAAACTACGAAGTTGGATCCAAAATCTAAAAGATGTATTTTCTTGGGATATGCTGAAGCAATAAAGGGGTATCATCTGTAGGATCCCACCGCCCACAAGATTGTTATCAGCAGAGATGTTATTTTCTTGGAAAATAATGATCAAGAGCAAACTGAAGATGTTAGCACTTCAAAATAGAATTCAGAGACTACAGCAGTACAAGTGGAAAGAGAATTTGATCAAAATGATTCTTCTGAAGCTACACCAAAGCACGAGGAGCAAGAACCAGTCGAATATGATGTTTCAGATACTCGGAGATCAACTCGCACAAGAAGAGCATCGAGCTGACACTTAGATTATATTATGGAGAGCAATATTGTATACTATCTTTTAACTAAGGATGGAGAGTCATCAATTCTTCAAGAAGCAATGAATAGTTAAGATGCATGTCAGTGGATGGTAGCAATGCAGGAAGAAATTGAAGCTCTACATAAGAATAGGACATGGGAGCTGGTATCACTACCACAAAGAAGAAAGCCTATTAGCAATAACTGGGTTTACAAGATCAAGCGGAGTGGTGATGATCAAGTAGAGTGATATCATGCTACATTGGTGGTGAAAGGATATGCTCAGAAGGAATTAAATTTAACAAAATATTTTCTCCTGTAGTTCAACTCACTACAGTTCGAGTAGTTCTGGAAATATGTGCTATATTTAACTGACATCTTGAGTAGTTAGATGTGAAAACTAAATTTCTTAGTGGAGATCTTGAAGAAGAAATTTATATGCTCCAGCTAAAAGGTTTTGAAGAAAAAAGGAAAGAGAACTTGGTTTGCAGGTTGAACAAATCTATGTATGGTTTAAAGCAGGCACCGAGGTGTTGGTATAAGAGATTTGATTCCTTCATCATAAGTCTTGGATACAGCAGACTGAATGCAGGCCCTTGTGAATAGTTCAAGAGGTTTGAGATAGTCTTGCTGCTGTATATAGACAATATGTTGGTAGCAAGCCCCAATAATGATCGTATCAAAGAATTGAAGGCACAATTAGCTAGGGAATTTAAAATTAAGGACTTGGGACTAACAAACAAGATTATAGGGATGCAAATTCACCAAAATATAAATAATAGGAAGATTTGGCATTCTCAGAAGAATTATTTAAAGAAGATCTTGCGGCAATTCAACATACAAGATTGTAGGTCAATTTCTACCCCTCTTCCTGTTAATTTCAAGTTATCCTCAAGTATAAGTCATAGCAATGAAGAAGAGAGGATGGAGATGCCTCGAGTACCTTATGCATCAGTAGTGGGAAGCTTAATGTTCGCTATGATATGTACAAGACCAGACATTGCATATGCAGTGGGAGTAGTTAGTCGATAAATGGCGAATCCTGGTAGAGAGCATTAGAATATTCTTAAGAGGATTTTCAGATATATCAAGGGAACCTCAGATGTTGCATTATGTTATGGAGGATCACATTTTACTGTCAAATGATATGTTGATGCTGATTATGCAGGTGATCTTGATAAAATTAAATCCACTACAGGATATGTGTTTACACTAGCTAAAGGAGCTGTGAGCTGGGTTTCAAAACTGCAGTCAGTTGTGGTTCCGTCAACAATAGAAGCAGAATATATAGCAACTACACAAGCTAGTAAAGAAGCAATGTAGTTGAAGTTGATGTTGAAAGAACTCGAACGCAAACAAAAGAACATTATTTTGTTTTGTGATAACCAAAGTGCTTTGCATCTTACAAGGAATCCAACATTTCATTCAAAGACAAAATACATTCAAGTTCAATATCACTTCCTTCGTGAGAAAGTGGAAGAAGAAACGATGGACATGCAAAAAATTTATACAATAGATAACCTGGTAGATTTTATGAAAAAAGCAATAAATGGTGACAAGTTTATATGGTGTTGATCTTCGTGTGGGTTGATAGAGACGTAAGCAACATGTAGCGGTAAGGTAGAAAGAATAATGTGAAAATCTGATTGACTCTCAATCAAATCTTTAAGTGGGAAATTATTGCTGCCGACTACACCAAAGTTAAGAAAGAAGGCAGCCGACTGCACAAAATCAGGAATAATAGGAAGAAAACAAAAAAAAAGAGACCAGCTATGAACAATCTGTCCGCAACTGGGTGTACGCGTATGGGAGGCCTATAAATAGGCCTTCCCATATTAGTTTTCTAATATCCAAGAAAATCTCTTCTTCTATTAAATCCTCACAAAAGTTTAGAGAGTGTTTTTCCTATTTGGTGAGAGAGTTAGTGTTTCTCTTTGTAAAATAGAGAGAGGTTGTATTCCTAAATTTAAATTTTTTTTCTTGCCCGTGGCTTTTACCCTAATTTAGAAGTTTTTCATGTAAAATTTGTCTGTTTATTACTATTCCTTTATTCTTATTTAGCTGCGAATCTGCTCTAATCTAATCGATTTTTACAACATAATCAACTTTTAATATAAAATTCAAGAACTATTAAAGAATTATTAAATGTAAAGACATGGGATGCATTCAATCGTCCAAAAAAAATTTGAGTATTGAAGAATTAAAAAAAATTGAGTTATGTTTAACTAAGCTAGGTTTGAATTTAATATTAAGTATTTATACTTTTTGAATTTTCAATATACTTTGGAGTGGAATTCAAAGCTTTAAAAAAATTGGAGTTATGTGTTACTACTCGTACATGCAAATCATTATGAATGGCATCCATCATATTGCGGGATAGATTTTTAATTAGACAATTATTAATGAAAAATTTTATAAATTTAAAGTTAAGATAATTAAATTTAATTCGAATTGAAGAAAATAAAGAAGTCTAATAAATGATTTGATTAAATGAGTTAAAAATTTACTAAAAATAGATACTAATTAGTCCGGGCTAATTATTTGTTGAACTTCTAACAAGGAGGTCTAATAAAGTTACCATATATACGTGCTTTGGCTGCCTATTTAAGCAAATTTGTAAACATTTAGTTTCTTTAATTCGTTAAAAAGCTCAACGCATTAAGAAAGGCAGAGAAAAATGTTAATAATATAAGGATAAATGACTTTTATAAAGATTAATAGATAATTTCAAGAATTTGTTCATATGTTAGAAGAGTTTGTTTAAACAATTCAACAATTAGTTAATCGCAAGTAAAATAAAATATGTATTATTATGCATTTTCTTTGTTAATATAAATTTATGACTGTTCTTAAATCTATAATTAAAGCTTATGTTATAACTAACATTTATTTCCATGTAGTAATGATCCACCACTCCGATAAACATAATAACAAGGAAATTCAAAAGAGGGCATGACCTAGAAGGCTCAAATCAAATGGATTGTTGTCATAGACTCCGGAACTAAATTATCCCATAACCGTGCAATTAGCCATTCGTGGACGCTCTGTGACCACTTTCAACACTGGATTGTATTCGAAAAAATTGGTGGGTCGGAGCTCAAATCCACCGGTCAGCGTCGGCATCAACGGGAAATCTTCCTGGCAAGGGACGTGGTGAAAACCCATGACGTACCATAACACTATGTCCTTGTTCTCGATCTCTCTGTTCCTGCAAAATCCAGGCCATGAAAAAAAGAAAAAGTCTCAGTGATGATGGCAGGTATATAATCTTGTAACCATCGTATATACAGTACCTAAGAGTCCAAGCAGCCAATGTGTCTTGACCTTGGCTTTGATCGACGTATCGTCCTCCTGCCCACTTTTCAGATTTGTTATGTGGAGTAACCCATATGTTGTTCTCGCTGAAAGCACCTCGGATTTGAGGGTAATCATTCTCTAACAACAGCGAGTGTAACATTGCCCCAGGTATTATCCGATAGCCATACTTGTTTCCAGCTTTTGTTTTCTTGTTAGGGTTCACTACTACAAGTTCATATGGCTTCTGTCCCAGTTGGATTTTTGCCTCCGACTCGGTTTTGGCTGTTTCACTAACAACTGTCCAATAACTCTTCCTTGGCGTGGACCCATCGGTCACTGTTTTCATTACCAGACCTTTCTTTTCGAAGGAATTGTCGACACCATCTACGTCAATATCAAGATAGAAGCTAAGGATATGATCATGGTATACTCCTATGGTGTTCTCTGCCAATAAGCTTCCATGAGCTTCCTCTTTGATTTGATCTACATGTGTATATGTTGTTCCTTTTACTTCAAGAATCCCAGTTAAACCCACCTGAACTTTGATTGACCCACTCGGCTTGAACTCCCAGTCCACGACATGATCGTAGTTTCCAATGGTAGCCACCATTCTCGCCACTAGGCTCACGTCTGGTCTTGCCTCGTTTATCTGCAAAACCACAGATAGTTTCCACTCGTGACGTAGGATGAATCAAAAACCAAAGCAAGTTCAGAAGTTCCTCTTACCGTAACTCCTGGAATGCCAAATTCGGTATGCCGCCACATGACTTCTCCTGCATGCCTTTCGAATATGCAAAATGCATTCGAGACTTTAACCGGAGTGCCGTCTCGACCGGCGTAGTAACCATCCATGAACACTGCGTTAGAGGGGCAATCGGCGTTTGGAATTAACGAAGCTGCAGATTCACCAAACCCGAACTCTCCACAGTCAAAAAAGGTTCTATAGTAGTAATCATTGGATGGATCCATGTACGGTACAAAGAGCTCAGAGACATGTCCTCTATACAAAACACTGCGATGTTTTTTCTTTTCTGGATCATAGATTGATGCCAGTGATATGACAGGGCCAACTCGAACATCCAATGCAAGATGAAACTCCCAATTCACCCATCTGCTCAACATTATTACATTAAAAACAGAAAAAGAAAGCAACCTAAGATGCATGCAAAAAATCTGTGCTCTTTACCAACTGTTAACCTGAACAGTGCAGATACACGTTTTCGAAAAGATTGAACAGGTGACGTATCGGGATGATGTTGTGGCTCTTAGGAGTCACGAGTTTGTATTTGAGACTCTGAGTCTCTGACGGATCAAGATAAACTACAAAGTCACATGCATGCAAATTGGTTTTTGCTGCGTGAGCCGTTCTTCGTATACAAAAGGACACATGTTCACGTGGAGTTGGCACAAAGTTTTAACTATGGAATCATTACGTCCAACATCCTGGCCTAACTCTATGTCACTCCATATGTGTTTGGCTATATGGAGTAACACAGACTTGTACCAAAGTTGTTGGTACAGAGGATTAAGTCTCCATTTAGTCATGGAGAGCATAGATGCTATTCAGCTTAAAATGGTGGCACAGTACACGAAATTCGAAATATAATGTAAAAGATAAGATTTATTGTAATTTTAAAAAATTACTTAAAATTTCAATTTTTATTAAAAAAGGATGAAAACATGTTATATGTATCACCATTAAGTATTATTGACACAATAATTTAAATTAGTTTCTAAATTCAATATAAATTAATAAATTTAATAAAAATAATAATTTATTATAGTTTATTAAATTATTAATTTAATTGTTTCATATTATATTTATTTCACTGTTATTTTTAATAATTTTTTTAAAAATTAAAAATATAGAATTTTAGAAAAATGAAAGATTAATTTAAAAAACACTTATATTATATGAAAAGACAGTATCTTGTACCTTCAAAGTATAAACATAGATTGGATATAAAGGATATAAAAATGCTATAAGTCCATCAAGTAAGAATCGGGCTATTCCACGCAAAAGTTTTAGAAGGCGAAAATGAAGGAGGAGGACGCGGATAGGATGTGAACAAAAAGAAGAGGATTCAGTCATAAACTCAGTCTAACCGGGCAAATGAGCTTCAACTTCAAGATAACTCTTAGCCTCAAAGTTTCTTTACCATGATTTGTCTTCTCTACTTCTGATTCTGTTAGTGGATCCCATTACAATTTTGTTGGTTTTCTTTTCTTGGCTTCTTACAAATTAATGAGGACATTGTGATATTGATATGGTGCTTGGCTAGTTTTCGAATAGATGAGCAAACTGTTTGTTTTCCTTGGCTATGGAGCTCTCAGGCAAAAGGGACCATAAACCTGTTGGATTTCTGAAATCTTGACTAGTAGCCTATAAGACAAAACATATTAATTAATTCGAAAATGAAGTATTTATTTACCCTTATAACTTCTAGAGATCATGAAGATAAGCCTAATTTATCCATTTCAACATAGAAATATTACAATTTAGGAATACTTGGTGTTAGTTGAGCTGACTTTTCCCAAACTTATCATTAAGTTAATGGCCCATGTATAAGTAAAGATTCTTCATGGAGTAATGTATCTCTGTTACATGCACTAGAATCACCCAAGTTTAAATAAATAATTATTAAAAAGTTAATTACACTGGTTATGGAATAATTACTTAAGAGTATTACCAGTAATTAAAAAAATATTAGTTAAGATTGTTCAACAACAATTCCCACTTATATGTAGAGCCCGAAGATATTTAGTAATACACACCCTTATCTTTAACTAGTTAGTAGAGAGATTGTTTTTAAGGTGTAATGGATCTTTAATGCATCTAATAATCCTTAAGTTTGAACAATTAAAAATAAGGGTTAAGTTAAGTGGAATTCTTATGTTTTCAACTTCTTAAAAATTTAATATCATAAATATTTTAATTTGTTTTTATAATATTATTTAGTTATAAAAAATTTTTCATCATATTTAGTTTTTATTTATTTATTTTTAACTCTAAATGATGCCTCATTTAAAGTAAAAATAAAAGACAAAAAGTTAATAAACTATAACAAATAATAGAAATAAAAATTTAAAATATGAAAATTAAAATAAAAATTTAGTATCGAGAGTTAATATTAGAGTTATTATTCAATAATTAAAAAAAAAAGACGATAAACGAGAGTTACCTGATAGTATGACCATCAATCTTGAATCCTTGTCCGTTCGGTTGCATGACAGCTGCACCACCGATGCGTGGACCTAAAGGCGGCTTCTGAGCCGTGAATCTATAATCTGTTCCCTCTGATTTTGCAACTGGCAACGTAAATTTGTCGCTGTACTCTACGATTTTCATCTCATCGAGGTCGACAAGTATTTCAATCCCTTCAATAGGCCTCATGAACAAATTTACGGTGTTATCTATTTGGAAAGCTAGGAGCTTCAGCACCCTCTTAGCTTTATTCTCTCCGAACCATCCTTTAGTAAATGTAGAACAAACAACTTCTGAAACGTTTATGCCCCTCTTCTTCATCGATTCAATGAAGGGAGTATATTTTACGGGCAGTAAAATTGCTGCTATTTGTTCTTCGTAAGTGAGTAAAGGGAAGCCAGGACCTTCATAAATTTGGTCTGAGAAAATGGTACGCTTTGATAGGTCTACGATAATTTCGTGTGTTTCTTTGTTGGAACGAGCAACGACTTGGGCTCGTCGAGGTGGGGTTTTGGTGGGATTTGATAGCCACGAAAGAACTAAAGGTTTCTCTGGATCATCTAACCCTACGTACTGGAATGTTATGTTGTGGCTTGTGCTAGGGTACGATTTCTTAACAATTTTTTGAACAAGGACCAACTCTTCTGCACTTAGAGGGTCTAGTGGGTGGCTTGAAATAGGTGTTATGGTGTTGATGATGATGAAGAAGAAGAAGAAGAAGGAGAGAAAGAACAGCCTTAGTTTCATTGTCGAAGCCATGTCTATGAGCTACTAAGCTGTGTGATGCAATCGAATGCGAAGCTTTTCTTTAAATAGCCTATTGTGGCTTAGGATTTTCACTAACAACTTCGTTAATTTGGCAATGCCATGTTTTAATTGTTATGCATCCACAGATTTATTCGTGGTCCAGACGGGTGTAAGACATACTTTGCTACTTGCCAATCTCCAATAATGAATTTTGTTTTATTTGGACTGTGTACAGAGTCTACAGACGGGGTTCAAACTCCAAACTTATGGTGCCAACCAAGTGAACACTAAAACTATTGGCCTTAAACCCTAGTTTCTGTCTCCCAAATGTGTAAGAAACGATACATGAGAATTAGTGGTTATGTAAGTGACCTATGAAATTTGAGGTCCTCCAAATTTTGATATCGTTTTCTCCTTTTCTTTTTTTTTTGAGTTTAATTCAATAAATAAATAACTCGAAATTATTTAACTTTAATTAGAGTATGCAAACTAATAAATATTTTTTAAAAAGGTTAAGTTACCTACTAAAAATACTTTTCTTTCCGTCCAAAATTTCTTATAAATTTTTTATTTTTCTCGAGAATCATTATTTTATTTTTATGTTTTTATTTGCTAATTAATTGAATATAATAATTAAATTAACATTATCATTATCATCATCCTTTTTTGTAATTGCATGGTATAGTGACCAAATTACAAAGAAAGGATATGTATACTTCCTTAGTATAAAAAACGCAATGATTACTTTAAATTTTACTTAATAAATTAGAATAAGATTAAGTTGATGAAATTAAAATTTGAAATGCTTTGAATTATATTAAAAATAAACAACTAAAAATTTGTTTAATTAATAAAACCTGGTTATATAAACGATAATCAAATACAGCATTCACTTCAACTCAATGGTCTTTAGTTCCCCGTTTTCTACTGAATAACACACGAGTCCTCAATAGCTAAGAACAAATTAACCATGGCATGAATATGATCGAGGCCTTGGAAGTCACATTTTGTCCTTTCCAAAAAATCATTTGGCACGAAAGTCAATGTGATTTCACTCTACACGGTCCCCCATGCCCTTAATTTTTTTTAATATATAGATTAAGTATTTCAATTTTATGGAACCAATCCTATGTCTTTAAGACTCCACCCTAAAGTCTTCGAAGAGGTAAATTTAGAACCTTAAGGTCTCTTAAGTTCTTACGTAGCCTGTACACTTCTGTATACAAAGAGTCTTCACATACTGATTGGTCAGTTGCTGATTGATCACTACTTTCTAGTCAACATTAAGTTCCCATTAACCCTAAGTTTTCAGTAGTTCCAAACTCCCACATTGTCGTTGGAAAAGAGACGTTCTCAATTGATCCGACTAAGGAGCATTATCAGGAGATTAGAGGATCATCAACAGAAAAAATTTCCCCTCTTCTTTCCTTTGATGACTCGAACTCAAAACCTCTTACAAATGAGAGACCTAAGTGAGGAGTTGAAATTTATGCCCTTAATTTTTAATTGGCCGTTTCATGAGTTAATTCTAGGATTATACTGACTCAAAACTCAATTATTCTAAACAAAATAATAAATAGTTAAGTTTTAGGTAGACCTAAATCTGACAGCTCAAGTTTGAACTTAATTAAAAAATTATTATTTTATACTTTTAATATTTTTAAAAAATTAATAAGATTGATCCATGAGCCGCTAATTGCTATCACTAGTTAGTTTTCTTTTAGGAGCGGTTTTGTCCGAATGTAAATCTAAAATCTAAGCATCAACCAGCCATTACCTTGTTTCAGACTAAAATGTTAAATTTACTTATAGAATCAAGGAATGGAAGTAATATTAGTTTTGAGAATGGGTTGAAACAATGAATCTGACCTCCAAGGTTAGAAGTTGAAGAGATGAAGACAAGCTGTACATAAGGATGTTTCCTTTAAGGGCCAATGGAATGGAAGAGAGTTGAGTAATTCTATATACATATATATGGATCCGTTAGATGATTCAGAAGGGAAACAAGACAACATCTTGCAGACCTTTGCTGCCTACCATTTCGAAACATATCTTCTGTCCCTTAACTGAGCTCCAACTCTATTCTAATTATTTTTATCCACACATTTATGTGAGTTTCTCACGTAAGTTATGACTCTGTTTGGTAATCAACTGGTTGCATTTAGCTGTTAGCTGATAATTGATTATATCAACTGATTTGACCAGTAGATTGTATTAGTTGTTTGTTAAAGATGTTTAGTAAAATTAGCTCTTTAGTATTAGCTGTTTATGTGTAAAATGACTTATTAAGACATGACTTTAAAAAAATTATAAAATATGAATATTATAATAAAATTTGTGAAATTAGGACTATATTAATTAAAATATATAATTACTCTATTTTCAATGTAGTGTAATCTAAATTCTAATATCTAATACATCTACAATATTTTGTCAAGATAATGCTCAAGTGCATGCTATTTTCTTCTTTTTTAAAAGAATAATATATCTCCTATAATTAATTGGATATATACAAAATAACTATTGGTATATATTGTAATTTATATTCATCTTGGATTTTTTATAAAGAAATCAATTATTTATTACAATTTTAGAATTTAACAAAATTTTTATTAAAATATTTGAACCAATCACATTATTTATTT
>JAOQMS010000180.1:53089833-53109252 GCA_027563885.1 Erythroxylum longipes
TGTATTTGCAGCATCTTCAAATTTGTTCGCTTTAGGAAATGGTTTGATCAAGTTCAATGGTCTGAACTATGCGGACTTGTCCAAACAATTCTAGTTCAAACTGGGTGTAATGGATTTGGACTTGGCCATAGTTTCAGATGCAAGGCCCGCAACCATAAATGAGACTAGTTCTGAAGCTAACAAGTCTTAACAGGCTGAGTTTGAATTTGATGCGAATGACAATCGCGGAAAATGTGAAGCCATCAATGCCTAAGACGGATAATGCGAAGGAGTTTATGTTAAAGCTTAAGGAATACTCCCAATCTGATATAGCTGACAAGTCCATAGTAGGGACTTTAATAAGTGAGCTAACGACCAAGAAGTTTGACTGGTCACAGCTCATTCATGACCATGTAACTCATATGTCAAACCTAGTTGCAAAGTTGAAATCTATAGGTATGAATGTGAGTGAGTCCTTTCTAGTACAGTTCATTATCAACTCACTTCCTCTGGAGTTTGGCCAATTCCAGGTGAATTATAACACCATAAAAAAATGTAACATTCAAGAAATTAAGGTCATGTTGGTTCAGGAGGAAGGGAGATTGAAGAAAATGAAGGAGCACTCCATTCATCTCACATTTCATCCAGAAGTTAGTAGCAGCAATCACAAACTAGGGAAGAAAGGTAAAGATAAGGACAAAGCTCTCAATAAAGTTAATAAGGGCCGAATCTATAAAGACAAGAGGTTCCACTTCTACAAGAAGCCTGGTCACTTCAAAAAAGATTGCCCTAAATGAAAGGCTTGGTTCGAAAAGAAAGGTACATACTATGTCTCAGTATGTTTTGAATCAAATCTTATTGAAGTGCCTAATAACACCTAGTGGTTAGATTCTGGTGCAACTACTCATGTGTCACATGTTCAACAGGGATTCCTTTCAATCTAACCCATAAACGGAACTGAAAAATTCTTATTTATAGGGAACAGAATGAAGGCATGAATAGAGGGCATTGAGACATACAGATTGATCTTGGAAACTGAGTGTTACCTGGATCTAGAAAAGTGTCTTTATATTTCTGAATGTGCTAGAAATTTAGTTTCTAGTTGAAAGTTGGATGTTGTAGGATTTCAATTTAAGATTGGAAACAATGTTTTGTCATTGTATAAACACAAGTACTATTATGGTTCTGGTACTTTAATTGACTGTTTATATAGTTTCAATCTTGATGTTGATTTTGCTGCATCTCTGTTTCATGTTGACCATATTATAGAAAGTAAACGTTGTGCACAAAATGAATATTCTGCTTTTTTGTGGCATAAAAGATTAGGTCATATATCTAAAGAAAAGGTACAGAGGTTAGTGAAAAATTTAATCTTACCTCCATTAGATTTTGTTAACTGGGTATACGTGTGGATTTCATCAAAGACAAGCAAACTAAACATATATCAAAGCATCCAGCCATAAGAAGTAAAGAATTACTGGAATTAGTGCACACTGACATCTGTAGTCCTTTCGACGTTCCTTCTTAGGGCGGGGAAAAATATTTTATTACCTTTATTGATGACTTCTCATGATATGGTTACATTTATCTACTGTATGAAAAATCTCAGTCTGTGGACATCCTAGAGGTGCTCGTTAATGAGGTAGAAAGGCTGTTAGAAAGAAAAGTAAAAATAGTAAAGTCCGATAGAGGTGGTGAATATTATGAAAAATTCAATGAAAGTGGACAATTTTCAGGTCCATTTGTAAAGTTTCTTGCAAGTCGAGGCATATGTGCACAATACACAATGCCTGATACACCACAACAAAATGGTGTAGCTGAAAGGCGGAATCGTACTCTTATAGATATGGCTAGGAATATGTTAAATTATAGTACTGTACCGTTATCATTGTGGATGCATGCATTAAAGACCGCTGCATATTTGCTTAATAGAATCCTAGTAAAGTAGTTCCTAAGACACTTTATGAACTGTGGACAGGAAGAAAACCTAGTTTATGACACCTTCACATTTGGAGTTGTCCAGCAGAAAGGCTGTATAATCCACATAAAAAGAATCTTGATGCAAGAACTATTAGTGGTTATTTCATCTGCTATACTGAAAAGTCAAAGGGGTACAGATTTTACTGTCCTAACCATAGTACGAGAATATTTGAGTATGATAATGCTCGGTTCATTGAAAATGGTTAAATCAGTGGGAGTGGAGAACAATGACAAGTGGATATTTACGAAAATCGAGTAGAAACTACTCCAAGTCAAGTAGAAACTACTACATCAAGTGTGATCCCACCGGTTGTTATTCCTCTTGTTGCATCACAGATACGCAAAATATCATAACAACAAATTAATGTTCCAATTCCACAAATTGAACATATTAATGAAGAACCAGCTAATGATGTTCAAGTTACAAATGGTCAAGTGATGCCACAAGAAGTAGCATTACGAAGGTCTGTAAGGCAAAGAAGACCAGCTATTTCAAGTGACTATGAAGTTTACTCACTTGAACATGAATGTGACTTGAGCATTGATAAGGACCCAGTCTCGTTCAAATAAGCCATGGAATGTAACAATTCTGAGAAATGGTTCAATGCTATGACAAAAGAGTTAAAATCAATGGATGACAACAATGTCTGGGAATTAATTAAGTTGTCGGAAGGTGCAAAATAAGTGGTTTGTAAATGGGTCCTTAAGACCAAATGTGACTCACAAAGCAACATTGAAAGGTATAAAGTCAGACTTGTTGCTAAAGGTTATACTCAAAAGGATGACATCGATTATAAAGAGACCTTCTCTCCAATTTCAAAGAAGGACTCTTTAAGAATTGTTATGACTTTGGTGGCTCACTATGATTTAGAGCTTCACCAAATGGACGTAAAGACCGCCTTTCTAAATGGTGACTTAGAAGAAGAAGTGTATATGGATCAACTAGAAGGTTTTAAAACCACAGTAAAGGACAAGTTAGTGTGTAAATTAAAGAAGTCAATAAATGGACTGAAACTTTCCGATAATGGTATCTTAAGTTTAATGATATCGTTACGTCTTATGGGTTTATAGAGAACACTGTTAATCGGTGTATCCATATAAAGGTCAGTGGGAGCAAGTTTATTATATTAGTCCTATATGTTGACGATATCCTTCTTGCTGCGAATAATATGGTTTTGTTACATGATGTCAAGAATTTTTTTTCTAATAATTTCGAAATGAAAGATATGGGTGAGGCATATTATGTGGTCGGAATAGAACTCATCTGTGATAGATCACAAGGATTGTTAGGATTATCTCAGAAAGGTTATATCGAGAAAATATTAGAAAGATTTAAAGTAGAATTTAAAAGTGCTCCGCAGGAATAGTTTCGATTCAGAAAGGAGATAAATTTAGTCAAATACAATGTCCACCAAACGATTTAGAACGTAAGGAAATGGAGTCTATTCCTTATACGTCAATGGTTGGGAGCTTAATGTATGCTTAAACATAGAGAGGGAATAAATGATTATCAAGAACATTGCACAAGACATGGATTCAGGTTTGTTTTGTTACTGTTCGATTCATAAACGTATTTACAAACAACAGATCAAATGTTCTTAGGAGTGTGGAAAAGTTTGCTTTGAAAGGTCGTTTTGCCAGCAGAATTGCCTCTGCCCATTCCACACAGAAAGCAGTCGATACCCTAAAACTGCAAATAGAAATGGAGAGACATCAAGCAAGGGTCAAGGAGATGAACATCGAGAAAAAAAAGGTTTTGAATTAGAAAACAAAAAAAAGCAAAAGTTGAACATCGAAAACGCAAGAGCAGATTATTTAAATTAGAGCGAAGGAGTAGAAGATTGTGAAGAACGAAGATTGTTTTAAAAAAAAGAGAGAAAAATCCTTACACCAAAACTCCATTTCTGAATGAGTGTACGCTGGCTCAATACCGACGCCCTCTTAGGTATGTGGGCATTATTTTTCCACGACACAATCATGATCAGAACGAAGGAGTAGAAAATCAAAAGCTGGCAGAAGATTGTGATCAGAATGAAGGTTCGTGAATAGAGAAAACATTTAAAGAAAAAAGAGAGAAAAATCTACCCCAAAACTTTATGAGTGAATTGTCATTGTCTGTGGGTATTCTTTAGAGGACACATTTGTCATTCTTTATTAGCCGAAGGCAAAAAGCTGGTCCTCGTTAGCTTTTCAAAAGTCAACTGATTGGGTTCTCAACTAACTCAATCAGCTGATTACCAAATACAATGGACAACTTTTTAACATGGTCAATCAATTAAAATTAATCAATTAGCTAATTTTTAGCTGATAAGTCATTCACGAAACGAGGCATATGAGTGTAGAAGATCTCATTACTACCGTTTCATCACCCTTATTTAAAACTTGCCTTTATATATAATACTCTTGAATAAGTTATTTAACAAAATAATTATTCATTTTTAGCAAATTAATACTTAAAATTCAACACGTAATCCTCTAAGAAAAGTCTAAAACTAGATTGATATGAATTTGCCGAAATTTAAACTAAGATTCAACTTGAAGAGTAACTCAATTAACTCGAATTAATTTGATAAAACAATATTTAAATTCATAATCACAAAAACGATAAATTATATTAGATAATATTTTAAAATTGGACCAAAAGTTAAACCAGTAAGACAAGAGATTTAAGATTTAAAATGACCAATTGATATTAAAATTAGTTAAAGATGGAATAAAATTAAAAATTTATAAAATAGTTAAAAATAACTATTTTATAAATTTAAAGTCGATAAATATTCCGACTTTAAATTTAAAATTTAAAACTTAATTAAATTTAATTTGATATATTAACTTCAAATTAGCTCAATTTTAGTCAAATTATTAATTAAATTCAAAAAATATTACATTTAAATATGAATATTTGAATCGGAAATAATTAATTTTAATTAAATATATAAATTTTAGAGTAAGAATGATACAGAATCTAAAGAAATTTACGACTAGGGGTCGCAATGGGCCTGCTCCAAGCCCTAGCCAAACTTGACCAGGCCTGAACTTTTTTAGAAAATAAAAATATAAAACGATGTCATTTTTATTAAAATGACATCATTTTATTTATAAGAATCAAGCTTTAGAAAGGTTGGGTGTGGATAGCTTGAGCCCAAACTCAAGCTCTGCCAAAGGCCCGATCAACCTGAGTCTGGCCTATTAATTTTGTTTAGGCTAGAACGGCATTGTCGTCCCTGTTTACGATCCTACTTCCAAATACCCATGGTGTTTCGCTGTCCGGGCTTATTTACCATCCCTTTGTACGACCCTAGTTCTAAGGACCCATGCTGTTTAGATACCATAGTCCACGAGAGGACATCATGCTGATGCCACTATTACCTTATAGCGGACCCCATCTCTAACTTGTTGGAACACTGATGTTGTCGTAAGTTTACATCTGTCAAAACAAGCATGCGATGCGAGTAGTATGTAAGTAAGTGCGTGAAGTGAACACAATAGTTATGAGTATATATACAGGGTAGAGTAAGTAGTGTGTTAAGAGGAGTTATTGTGTGTCTTGATTATGGTGGGGTTGAAATATTTTGATGGAGATGGTGGTGATAATGATGAAGATGATGAGTGCGCCTGCAATGTCACGCCCTTTCTTTCTTTCTTCCTCCATCTTTTGAAGCAAGAGAAAGCGTGTTATGATGGTTCCCGCTGCACGCCCCTTCCTTATTCTCCTCTCCCTTTTCCCAACCAAGATTTGCACACATTTTCGAAGAAAAGAATCATCACCTCTTGTTCCTTTTCCCTTCGCTCTAATTATAATTTCTTTTTAAACCATAGCTTATGATGCTTCTGTATAGATTACTAATGTAATCCCAAAGCATAAAAACTTATGACTACGACCTTATTATAACTATTCACTCTTAGTGGTATCATTTTAATGGGTTTCATTGAGTAAGAAAATACAGTAATCACTATCTTAGTTGATTACTAATATAACCAATGCTTTAAAACCTAACCGGTTTGATTGATTTACTAATAAAAATCTTAAGCCGACCAATGTTTTGGTTTGTTTTAATTTATTAATTTTTGTTATTAAAAATCAATCAGTTTGATAATTAATCGATTATTTTTTGTAAACTAATCGATTTTTATAAATTAAAATAAACCGATTAATTTTTATTCAACAGTTCTTTTTCAATTAAACTTTAAATTTTTTGATGAGTCAGGATAGTCTTCTTCAATCTTTTTTAAATTTTTTTAATTTTATTCAATCTTTAACCAATTTTATGACAGTCTAATACCTGTTGAATATTAAATTTGAATATCTTATCTTACCAGTTTAACTTTTGGTCAAAATTTTAAAACATTGAATATTTCAGTCAAGCACTATTACTAGTTTTTTGAAAAAAAACTAATAAATGTTAGTAATTACATAAATAAAATATTTCATATCAATATGCTCTAGTGCTACAAATGAATATTCCTAATATTCATAAATGAATATATGGTAAATATTAAAATTAAAAAATATCTTATATCAAAAAGTTTATGTGGATAACACATCAAATGTCGATTATGTAATTATTTGTATTCACTAGGTAGTATACATGATCTAGTGACGACGACCCAAAAACTTAATTAGAACTTGCATTGAATTATAAAATTTTGATTAATAAACATGACATATTTTTACTAAATACTAAAATTTAATCGATCATCTTAATTAAATTAAAATAATATTATTCAAGGATGTGAAAGGCGGAATAATGAACCTATACATATGCTGCAAATCTTCCACAATTACCTCCGACAGGACCCGTTTATCAACAGCAAAAGCAATAGTGCTTTGTTGATTTGTCGAGGCTAGATAAAAATAAATAAAAAGATATATGACCGAACTAAGAATATTAATGAAGATACACATACCATACAGAAAATATGATGTGATATCTTATTAGATTTTAGACGGCGAACTTAAAAAGTTACTCATTTGTAACAAGAAGTAGTTTGATTTTACCCGTAAAAACAAGAATTTGTAATATAGATTTGAATTATAGAAATAGATTTTTTAAAAAAAATTCAAAAGGAAGGTTTGGGTTATAAAATAATCTCTAAATTTTTATATAATTAAAATTAAATATTTTGTTATGATTAGAATTTAAAACATTTCAAGTTAGTAAATTAAAACCAAAACCAAAACTATTATATTATCTAAAACTAATACTTTAATTGAAATATGTTTTATATTAAAAAATAAATATAACATTTTTTCGGTTTTACCCTTAAGCTTAGTCATATTTACAATTGTTAATTAATATTTTTATACCAACCAATATAATCCAAAATTATTCGATTTATTTTAATAAGAACAACCAGTGCCATACACAATTTTGCATACACATCACACAACCAGTTCGTCAATACTACTTTAAAAGATATTAACGACATTGATGCATAGCTAGCCAGTGTGTTTGGCCAATATACAATAATCAATACGTGCAAGGATCGATCATGAATGTACAAGAGTAAAAAATCCGTGCAAGGATTAGTTTGATTTCTAGGGTTATCCTCAGCATTAATGTATAAATACAAGTTAGTTCACAAGTTGACGAATCTAATGATCATAGCGTGTGTTGAAGTGATCCATTATGCAAAGCTTATAATGTGGTTTCATACATGGGGAGGATTGAACTCGGAAAACGACAAACATATCAAATCAAACCTAAGAAAATCAGACACTGTCCATCCACTTTATCCACTTTTTAGCTTTGTATGTATACCATCATGTCATTGTATCAAGTTTACGAAAACCCATGAGGATATTTTGGTGCAACTTTTGCGTCCAACTGCACACGCCAGCTTCCATATAGATTTTGCCTTTCCTAAGTTCCTCTTCCATGCCAAAAGCCGAATCATACCACCTTTGTTCTTTTTTTTTTTTTTCCTTCCATCCCGCGTGCATATATTAAGCCACCTACCTAGCTCGTCTCTCCATCCACTATCACTTTCTCCTCTCGCAAACCCTTTGTTCCTCTGTGTGGTAGCTTTCCTAGAAGGGTACAAAGAAATGGGTGATATTTCTTGCTCTCATGAGATTATCAATGGCAATGGAATGGATAGAATGAGCCATTCATCGCCTAATGGCTATAGAAAGAGCTGCTGGTATGAGGAAGAGATTGAAGCTAACTTGAGATGGTGTTTCTCTCTTAATAGGTATTATAAAAAAATATTGTTATCTATGAAAATGATGAAATCCCATTTCTATACGTTACTTGCAGAAGTCAGTAGGAACAAATTTCAGTGTCTTCTCGATATTAATTTGTGGCGGGTTTTATGGCGAATCACCTTATTTTATTTGCATACTTTATTCAACATGTTGAGACAATATCATGGAAGAGAAGACGCAATGTAAACACCTTTTTATCGCTCGAGACAAATGGAAACTCCTAGCTGTCCCTTCTCATATTTTCGAAGATTCTGTTCCTCCTTTTTGCTCCTCACTATCTCATCACACTTATTCTTTATAATTTGTGTATAGTAATCCCAAATGGTGACTATAAATCTTGGTCGTGAAAAGGGCAGACAGTGTTTAATAGGGAAAAAAAGTTTTTTTGCCTTTATTCTTGTATATGATTGATCAATCTTTTTCTTCCATGGCAGCATTTTGCATACAGGATCTACTCCATACCAGGAAATTGCACTCTTGGATACAAAACCATTTGGAAAGGTTTGATTTTACCCCAAAAAAAAAAACCTTGAAATGGGTCTTAACAGTTTTAGGGTGATAGCTAAATTAACATTTCTCTGACGTGAAAAATGCTGCAACTCAACAGACTTTGATCATTGATGGGAAGCTTCAGAGTGCAGAAATTGATGAATTCATTTACCATGAATGTCTCGTTCATCCAGTACTTCTTCATCATCCAGAGTAACTTCTTAACTCTCTCTTTGATGGTTTTTGGTTTTCTTGTCTACGTATTTACTTATTATATTCAACTGTAGTCCAAAGACGGTCTTCATCATGGGAGGAGGTGAAGGGTCCACTGCAAGAGAAATACTTAGACACAAGACAGTAGAGAAAGTTGTCATGTGTGACATTGATGAGGTAAGTTCAAATCGCCATCATTAATCAAAGTTCCCTTTTCTTTTTTTCCAACTTAAGCTTTTATTACACATAATTAAAGTTCGTTAATGGAACAGGAGGTAGTAGAGTTCTGCAAAGCATACTTGCTTGTGAACAGTGAAGCTTTTTCTAATCCTAGACTTAAGGTCATCATCAATGACGCCAGGTCAGTCATCTTTCCCTTTCCTCTTCTCCCTCCTTTTGTTACTAAAGCTAATACCCATTATTGGTCACTTTGTTTCAGGATTGAGCTTGAAAATAGGAAGGAGAGCTACGATGTGATCATAGGAGACCTTGCAGACCCCATAGAAGGAGGCCCATGTTATAAACTGTACACGAAATCCTTTTACGAGTCTCATGTTAAGCCCAGACTCAATCAGGATGGAGTTTTTGTCACACAGGTATCGCATTCCAACTGGTATTCATCAATGGGTGTTGGGAAATTATATTGGAAGGAAGGCTAATTAAATGGAGTGGTGTAAAATATCAGGCAGGGCCAGCAGGAATTTTCAGCCATACAGAAGTATTTTCCTGTATCTATAATACTTTGAAACAGGTGTTCAAATGTAAGCAAAACTTGAGATGCTTGTTTCAGTTTCAGTTACTGTTGATTATAATCAAAACGAAACTAATGTTATGTTAATTTTCATCTTCTAATGGCGCAGATGTTGTGGCATATTCTGCTCATATCCCTTCTTATGCTGATACTTGGGGATGGGTCATGGTACTCATACTTCACACCATCATCTCTGTTTTAGTTACCTGCACACTTGCACAAATCAAGTACTAGCTTTTTAAGTGTGACAACTCGCTGGACCTGGCCGGATCCTAGCTCTCTTAGATCTAAATTCAAACCCAAGTTTCGTCAAGGCTGACTTGGTCGTTCACTATGAACTTGGGTCAAAGTCGAGCTTTTTTGTGCTTATTTCTTGAGTTCTCCAAGATCTAAGTTCAAGTTCAAATCGATGTCATATCGAATTTGATCGATTAAATTTGAACCGGGCTGAGCTTTTTTGCTGTGCTTAAGTATCAACAACTTCTAATTTCTTGTACACGATCAACTTACAGGCTTCCGATTCACCATTCTCTTTAAGCGCTGATGAACTGGACCTTAAGATAAAGCAGAGAATCAAAGGAGAGAACAGATACTTTGATGGGAAGACATTTTCGTCAGCCTCTACCTTGAGCAAAGCCATTCGCAACTCGTAAGATCCAAAGCGTTTCACATTTCCAATCTATACTTATTATTATCAAGTTGTGACCAACTTGGGATTGAAAATGGGCAGGTTGGACAATGAAACACATGTATACACAGAAGGAGATGCAAGGTTCATCTATGGCCATGGGATTATTACACAAAAACAGAGTCAACCTTAATCTATGAACAGAAAAGCACTATGAAAGTTGAAATATATATACGAACTTGGAAAATTTGACCCTTTTTCCTTTCTTTTCTGTTCTTGATATGCTCTTCGGTGTTCTAAGATTATGTATTTGCTTTTCTTTTTTTTTTGTTATTTTGTTTATGTATTAATGCCTTATAACGGTGTAATAGCGAAATGAGTATATTCGTATTTGTGCTTTTTGCTAAGATGTCGTTTCATTAAATTTGATATCTTCTTCAGTTGCTTATACACCAAAAAGAAAAGGTATAAATCATCAAATAAATAAAAATATTAGAAATTGACTAAATAAATTTTTTATTTGACTTTTAATTTAATTTTGGCTATGAGTGTGAACTAATTTTTTATATAAAAACTAAAATTTAAACACATGTTTCATTACAAATTTTAAAATAAATGATTTACACTTTTTAAAATGTTTTATAATTAAATCATTTAAATTAATTAATAAAATAATCCGTTAAATTTTCTTTTTAGTATTACTTCTATTGTATTTTTCTGAAAAAAATAGCATAAATTTAATAAATTATGAAAATTTTAAAATTATTTTAAATTTAAAAAATTAAAAAAATATATTTTTAAAATTTTAATTTAAAGAGAGGTTGTAGCTTCATCTCACAGACACTTTTGGACTAAATTTGGATTCCTTAAAAGGCCTTGAAGACCAACAAAAGAAGAAGCCCAATGAGGCTCTAACTCCTTCCAGTCCATTGCATTTCACATTAACTCTAGTTTAGAGAGTCTTAATCTCAAATAGGATGACAATAAATTGGTCTAAGTTAGTCCAAGTAGAGTGTGTTCAGACTCAAAAAAAATTATTTGGGCCTGAACGTGAGTTTGATCAAGTTTAAGAAGCTCGAGACACAATCGAGCCTAATCTAACCCAATTTTTCTTTTTTTAATTGAAAATTTTAAAAATAATATGGTTTTAAGTTTCGATTTGAAAGGCTTGGTAAATAAGTTTAGGCCTGACCAACTTGAAGTCAATGAATTTGGTTGATCAGGCTTTATGTTAAATTTAAGTTTTTTTATAAAATTTTTAAATTTTCGACTTGGTTGGATAGTTGTAAATTCTAATTTTTTTTTTGAAAAATCTTAAACCTTAAATTGAATTTGAAGCTCGATGAAATTAAACTGGACTATTAACCTCGGGTCGAGCCCAACCATATTTGACAGGGTAAGTCTTGGAAACGCAAGAAAATATATATTAAGTGAAATGACAAAGAACCGAACGAAAGGGGGGGATGGTGGATTTATCTATTCAGCTGGCATAAATAAAGAAATAGAAAGAGCTATCCCATTAGGGATAGAGTGATGGACAAAAGAATGAAGATAGCAAAGAAAATGGTTTGGAATCTTATCAGTTTTGAAGGGATAAGCTTGCACCTAACATACCATCATTTCTCGCTGGCACTTCTTTTTTTGTGTTACATTTTAATTAAAATAATAAAATAACCTGGCCTAAATTAATGTAACCTGAAATCAAGATAAATTATATTTAATTAAATTTAAATTGCAACTCTAGCTTGTGCCCGTACTAAGAAGAAATCAATTTAAACTTAGGTTCATACATTGGATTGCTTACGGTGGTCCGACGACTCATTGCAAAAGCATGTCATTCTATGCCACCATTGCTCGGATTCTTGATCATAAATTAATATTTTAAAAATTAATTTGGTTTAATCGATTTAATAATAAAAATTTTGAATTGGTCGATTTTTTAATTCAAGTTTTAACTTTTCAATTTAATTTATTTTAATAGTTTTTGTTGTTAAAAACTGATTAGTGTATTAATTAATTGGTTAATTTTTGTAAACTAATAAATTTTATGAACTAAAATAAAAAATTTTATTTAATAGCGCTTTTTTAATTAAGTTTTAAAACTTTTTTATAAGACTTCTTTAATTATTTTTAATTTTTAATTTTATTCAATTTTAATTAATTTTATAATAATTTAATATTAATTAAATCTTAAATTTTTTATTCTTTCAATTTAATTTTCAGTAACTTTATTTATAAAACCATAGTAACCTGAAAGCATATTGGAAAAAAAGTAGGAGTGGCCTAATAAATTTCAACTTCTCACTTAAGTCTCCTCTTTATAAAATTAGAAGGTTTTAATTTGAGTCATTAAAAGAGAAGAGAGAGAGAATTTTTTCTGTTGATAATTTCCTAAAATGCTCCTTAATTATTAATTGTCAATGTCTCACTTCCAACAACACCCTAAATATATGGAACTACTAAAATTTTGGGCCTAATAGAAACTTAATATTGACTGGGAAAGTAATAATCAATCAATAACTAGCCAATTAATACGCGAAAATCTCTTAAGCGCGTAAATATACAGGCTATAGTAGCATCATCGTCGGTATGTAGGGTATCATAGGCCTAGGGTACTGCCAATCGTAGGACAAGTTGCTATCCTGCATTTAAAACCAGCTAAATAATAAATAAATAAACGTTTTTTTTATCAATCAATCAATCCGTAGAACTTGTTGATATTTTAATATGCTCGACACACATGTTTTCCATGTTCATGACGGTGAAGACTGTTATGTATCACGAGACGATTTGCGTTCTATATACGTATTTTTGTTACTAAATTAAGTGTTTCAATTTTTAGAGAATAACGTGTAAGCTTTTCTAAAAGATATTCCTACACAAATCACACTTTATACACTCGCATACATTTATTTTGAATATCCTTGTATTTAATGTTACAACTTACGAGAGTAACTTCTTCTCTCTTATGTAAAGAGAAGGTAACGAGTTATTTGGGTTTTTAGTTAAAAACTGGGCTGTCTGGTAAATTTTCTTGTCAGGACTTTACCGTATAGCTGCTAATGCCATGTCGGAACCTAACCTTCTTCTTGCCAATATTGTCGCGTTTATAATAAGGACAACATGAATCTAGTAAACTTAGTTAAGAAGTTAGGTAGAACTTACAGCTTCGTGATGAAGGGTCAAAACGGAATACTTTAGTTAGTTACTGAAGAGAGCACAAAACTCTCCGTTTTATATATTAAAAAAAAGGCAGAAGCAGCTTTGTCAGTTACTGAAAGCTCGAAAGAGCAAACGAACTATAAAATTGAAACGTATAAGAGCACGTTCACCGTCCACTATATCAACGGCTATAGTGCAGCCATCTAACCAAAACACCCAACGCCCAATGTGAACGTTTCCACTCTGGTCATCAGATATTTGCAGATCTTTTCATACCTGAAAAGCCCATGGTCGGTTTTCCCTCCGAGCTCATAAATAAACTATTTCGTTTAGGGGCATTTCCGTCTATCAAGGAGAAGAAAAACAAATGTTAACTCCGCATGCATGGGCCCCACGATCTACTCAGCTATTGGTTAAGATAATTGGATTTTAACTCCACGTCAGGAGTCAGGACTACTCCGCTTGCCCACCCTTCGGTCCCTTCCCATCCTATAAGTATCTCTGCTCTGTTTAACTGTTTTCCTAAGAGTCCCTTTCCTCTCTCTCTTTCAAGTCTCATTCTAAGCTTATCTTGTTTTCCAAGTTAGTGTTTTTCAGTCTTTCCCATGGATTCTTGCGGTGATTCAAGCTCTCCTTTCGACGCTCTCATCTTTGGTAGCTAATTGTTTATTTTTTAATATTAATCTTAAATTACGATTTGGATTGTTATTACAATTCATCGGACCATATTTATACGTGTTCTTTGAGCAGATTTGGATGACACCCTTTATTCTTCCAAGCTCGGAATAGCCGAAGCCCTGAGGAAGAACATCGACGGTACATTAGCTTCTTTTATTTCTCGATTCTCGTAAATTACAAGTTTATTGACACTTGATGGTTTTGTCCATGTCCATCAGATTTTCTCGTTGAGAAATGTGGGTTTACAGAGAGCAAAGCTCCAAGTCTCCGAGTCGAGCTCTTCAAGACCTATGGTAGTTCTCTTGCCGGTTTGCGAGTAATTACTACTAACCCTACAAGCTTATTCATTTAGTGTTTTATGAGATTGATTCTGAAACGTCTCATTCCAGGCCCTTGGTTATGATATCGACGCCGATGATTACCACAGGTTTGTGTTCATCCCCTTCAATCGATTCCTCTGGTCTGCTGCGTGAACACAATTTCTTCAACGATCAATGATTTTCTCCTTTCGTCTCCTATGAATATCTACAGTTTCGTGCACGGAAGGTTACCTTACGATGTGATCAAGCCAAATCCCCAGCTACGCAACCTCTTACAGAACATTAACCAGAGAAAAATCGTAAGTTTGAAAACAGGTCGTTTGATCCTGTTCCTACGTAACCCACTGATTAAATTCTTGTGTTTCCAGATATTCACCAACTCTGACAGAAATCACGCGATCAAAGCCTTGGAAAGATTAGGAGTAAAAGACTGCTTTGAGCAAATCGTATGCTTCGAGACGATGAACCCCAACCTCTCAAAATCAATTCGTCCTGATGAATACCCTGTGCTCCTAAAACCATCAATGGACGCCATGAGAATTGCCCTCCAAGTAGCTGGCGTTGATCCTCGCCGCACCGTATGGTCATCAGTCTCATACTATAATCTAATTTTCAACATAGCTTTGTGACTTTTCTTGTCCAACTTTACAAGAGAAATGTCGTAGTTTTTTAAAGACTTTTTTGAGCAAACGGTTTGTTTAGTAAAACACGGTTTTCTGGTTGCAGTTGTTTTTGGACGACAACGTACGAAATGTCGCAGCCGGAAAAGCTCTCGGCCTCTACACTGTCCTGGTAAATTTCTAGGATTTGTTGCCTTTTACATTGGCAAGTCAAATCAATAAAAGCACATCAATTATTTACACTTAAATTTGAGTGTTATCCTAAAGTTTTAAACTATTCAAAATGAGGCATAAACTTTTACAAAACGTAAAAATGAATTCTAATATTTTAAAAACGTTCAAAATAATCCCTAATTAGATGAAATAATTATCAAAGTTAAACCTTTTATTATGTTTAATCGGGATTGTTTTGAACGTTTTTAAATGTCATGGTTTATTTTGATAATAAAAACGTTAGATTCTATCTCAAATTTTAGTACATACGTTTCAGCTGAATTACTCTTTTAGACTATTGGTTACCATACGTAATAACATTTTTAAATTTGTCTTTACATTTTAAAAGTATTATTAATATAAAACTCGTAGAAAAAACATTTGAATTATGATAATAATTTGGTAGATTGTGTACTCTCTTTACAATTAAGATAATACTCTTGGAAACATAGGTTGGGAAGGCGGTGAAAAGCAAAGAATCAGACTATGCCTTGGAGAACATCAACAACCTAGCCCAAGTGATTCCAGAGATCTGGGTGGTCAACGGAGCACACGGCGGAGACCAAAGAATCAACCGCACCGGGAGCGATATTGACTCTGTTCTGAAAACCACACCTGTTGGAGCCTAATCAAATCATCACTCTCAAGACCCCTGGGCTTTATTAGTACAAGGGATTTTGATTGGGCGGTTTGTGTACATAATCATCGTGTTTGGATTTGCGTCATCATCAAATTTGTATATGGTAAATGAATGTGTGTCATATAATAAAAAAAAGTGTACATCTTATAATTTTTAACACTCAATTGTCAATAATGCTCAATAATTTCCAACCCTCCCTTTATATATATATATAAAATTTCCAACCCTCCCTTGTAAGCCGAGAAGCTTCTTGCATTATCTGAGACAGCTCTAATAACAAGGAGAACCAAAAAAACGTTGTCGTGTATGTGGTTGGTTGTCACGCAAAAGAGTAATTCCGACAGCGATGTCCACCACGAACCTAATGTAGTGACTGACATGTCTTAACTGATTGCACGAGGAAACAAGTTAGAGTGATCCACGTTCGAGCTTGTGCAGGTGCACTCTGCTCTAAGCTGTAGTGGCCATCACATCAGTTTAACTAATAATCGTCTTTAATCTAACTTTTGATTGTGATTGTCTTCGTAAGTGGACGTCAACGAGATAAGGACTTGAGACCAATCACATCGGTGACTGTTCTATCATCTATGCTGGCATTACGATGGTTGTAGTTGAGTTCTAAAGTAAGAAAATCAGTTAAGGTTTAACAACTGGCCAAAGTAAAATCACAAGCATGCTTAGACGAATCATTGTTGCTTCAAATCTCAGTACATTAGACAAGTTAAATAATACTTATTTCAATCATTAACAGGACAAATCTTAAAGTAACGAGGTAGAATTGCTCTTTGTAATCATAGCATCACTCAGTTTAAATTAAGAAAATATTTTTCCGTAAAAATAATAAAAATAAATTTATTAATTTTTAAACAATTTAAGAAACGAGATAAAACAATTTTTATTCTTAAAATTAACTAATTTTCATAAATTAGTCAATTTTTATGAATTAAAATTAATTAATTAATTTTTATTTAATAGTCTTTTTAATTAATTTTTACATTTTTAATAATTAAAGATAATCTTTTTCAATTATTTCTCAAAATTTTTAATTTTAATTTTTAAATAACTTTGTGATAATTTTACATTGATTAATTTTTTAAATCTTATATCATTGGTTTAATTATTGATCCAATTTTTAAAATATTACGTAAAATACCCGTAGCGTCTGGCAAGGCAACCCCCAGCCCATTCCTCAAATTACCAAAGCCTTGTTGGAGTTTCTTTTGTGGCTTCGAAAGCCACCCAAAAGCCTTTATGGAAACCCAAACACAGGACGATATTGTTTAGGAGACTCCAGTAACCAATGTCCACGTCCATTCTTCGCAGATAATGCATAAAATTGATGGGAGTCCAGGGCTGTATATCATTGTTAAAAAAATTAAATAATTTAATAGTAAAAATTTTTAATTGTCTAATTTTTTGTTTTAATTTTTAACTTTTTATTTCGGTTTATTTTAATAAATTTTGTTATTAAAAATTGATCAATTAATTAATTAATTGACCAATTTTTGTAAATTAATAAATTATTATAAACAAAAATTAATTAATTAATTATATGTAATAATCTCTTTTTTAGTTAAACTTCAAAATTTTCAATCGATAAATATAATATATTTCAATAATATTTCAAAATGTTAATTTTATTTAATTTTTAATTGATTTTATGACACACTTTTAAACTTCTTATTTTATTGGTTTAACTTTTAGTCTGAATTTTAAAACATTAGTGTATATCCACCAAAATATTTATCTAGTACAACAATAAATAAATATATAACTTTAATTTAATATTTGTATTAAAATTAAATTAGGCTAACCTAAATTTATTCTTTTGACATAACCACTGCATAAAGTTTCCAACTCCGATCAATAAATTTGATACGATCCGAAATCAATAAATTTGATATAAATTGATCAGTTTTTAAGTCAAATTTACAGTCCTTTTACTTCCCACTTTAAAATAACATTATTTTATGGTAAGTTTGGTTCAGAATTATTTTCAATTTGGCATGCTTCCGGATGATTTGAATGAAACTAATTTGGTATTGATTCTGAAGAAGAATACCTCGGAAACAGTGGGGGATTTGAGACCAATTGTCTTATGTAATGTTCAGTATAAGGTTATTTCTAAGGTGCTTGCTAATATATTGAAGGTCCTACTTGGGCACGTTATTCTTCAGTCTCAGAGTGTGTTTATACCAGGAAGACTTATTTCAGATAATATTCTAGTATCATTTGAGGTAATGCATTACTTGAAGAGGAAGATTATTGGAAAGACTGGCTTTATGGCTGCAAAATTGGACATGAGTAAGGCTTATAATAGGCTTGAATGGCACTATCTGCAAGTGGTAATGGAGAGAAGGGTTGATCGTTGGATCAATTTAGTGACCAAGTGTATTACTATGGTTCAGTATACTATTACTCTGTGGTGGTAACGAGTTTGGTCTTGTTGTTCCTTTTAAAGGTATTCATCGGTGGATCCGATATCGCCTTATCTGTTCATTATATGTGCTGAGGGGTTGTTTGTGATTATTAGGCAGTATGAGATGTGAGGGCGGATTCATGGTTATAAGGCGGCGAGGGGGGCTCCTAGTATTTCACATATGTTATTTGCAAATGACATCTATTTGTTTTGTAAAGCTACCGAGGTGGAGGCTTCTCACTTGTTGGATTTGCTTCATGTGTTTGAGAGTGTTTCAGAGCAAAAGATAGATTATAACAAGTTTTCTTTATTTTTTAGTACGTGGCCAGTCATAATCAGATAGCAATTTGTAATGTGTTGGGAGTTGGTGAGGCGACTGATGATAGTACTTATCTGGGGCTTCCAAATATAATAGGGAGGAATAAATAAGTTATTTTGGGATTTTTGAAAGATCGTATAAGGAAGAGGATTCAAAGCTGGGATGGGCGCTTCCTTTCGCGAGCGGGGAAGGAAATTTTAATTAAAATTGTTGTTCAATCGTTGCCTTTTTATGCTATGGGAGTTTTCTTATTACCGAAAGGGACGTGTGAAGATATCGAGCGTCTGATGACCGCATTTTGGTAGAATTCTTATTCTAATAAAAAGGGGGTAAGTTGGATGTGTTGGGATAGAATTACTCGTACAAAGAGGTCAAGTGGCATGGGTTTTCGAGATTTTAGGGATTTTAATCTTGCTCTCTTAGGCAAGCAAGGTTGGCGATCACTTACTATGCCTGAGATTTTGGTTGGTCGAATTTATAAAGCAAGATATTATCCTAACGACTCAGTTCTTAAAGCTAAATTGGGGTCTAATCCGAGTTATGTATGGCAGAGTATTTGGGAGGCATTTCAGGTGGTTCGGATGGGATGTAGGAGGAGAATTGGGCCAGGGTGTGGTGTTCAGATTTACAATGAGCCTTGGTTACCTCAGGAGGTTGATCCTTATGTTGTAACTCATAACCAAACTCTTGAAGGAGCCTTCATGCAACAACTAATGATCCCAGGGAGAAGAGAGTGGGATCATGATTTGGTGTGTGATTTGTTTGAGGCTAGCGATACTAATCTAATATTGAGTATCCCT
>JAOQMS010000180.1:53109352-53121792 GCA_027563885.1 Erythroxylum longipes
TTTTTGTGGCATGCATATACAGGCTGTGTCTCCACTCGTGTGCAACTTGTTTCGAAGCACGTTGAAGTTAGTCTGGATTGTCCTTTTTGTATCTATTTTTCTGAAACTATTCTGCATTCTATGGTCAATTGTTCTTTTGCGAACAGTATTTGGCAAAAAGTTTGGAGAGGTAGACGGACGGGTGTGTACGGTGATTTTGTTGATTCGTTAGAGGACCTGTTTAAGTGTGACTCACAGAAGGTAATTGAGGAAGCTTTTATGATTTGTTGGCAGATTTGGAAAGCCATGAATGATTTAGTTTGGCTACAAATTTCTCCTCCTATTCATTCGATCATCTCATTGATAAGGATTGGCCTTGAACAATGGCAGAAAGCTCAAGAAAACTCACTGGAATCAATCTTTAGTGGGATTGTCGAGTGACAATATGGGAAAGGAGCTGTGGTGTAGACCAGAAGTTAATTAGGTCAAGATGAACGTAGATGGGGTTGTGTTCCAAGCTAAGAAGTAGTTTGGTTTTGGCTTTGCTGCAAGGGATCATGCTGAAACTTTATCGGAGGCTCGACAAGTCTTTAGGGTGGGATGCTTTGTTCCTGAAGCTATTGAAGCTATTGGAGTGAAGTAAATGCTTAGCTGGTTGAAAGAGAAAACTTGGGAGAGGGTGCTTGTGGAGATTGACTATTTGGTAATTGTTAAAGCTCTCAACGGCGCTATTCGTATATTATCTCCTTTTGACAGTGTGATCAATGATTGTAAGGATTTGTTAGCATTTTTACCTCATGTCTCTGTAGTGTTTGTTAATCGATCTGCGAATAAGATTATTCACTATCTTGTTAAAGCATCTTATTTCTACTCTGATCGTATCTTTTTTGAGAATTCTGTTTCCCCTTAACCTTTTTCTCTATTTCTCTATTTTGTATGAATGTTTCAGTTTAATGAAGTTGATTAATTTCCACAAAAATAAAAATACAGTAACGACGCAGCAATAATAATTATAGGTTCATACACACAGTCAACTAATGGTCACTCACCTTACAGATCATAAACTTGCTTTCCAGTGAACTTGACCTCGATAGGGTTCACGTTCTTACCGATGGACCTGAAGTTCAGACCAACACCCTGACGCCCTGGATTCACCTTCTCAGGGTAAACTCCGTCTTTCGGGTGCAAATACTGAACCTCGCCATTAGGGAACACCCTGTAGAACTGGTACTTGATCTTGTACTTGGATCTAAGCCTAGTTCCAAGAGCTAAGCACTGTTCCTTCCTTGCCAACTTGAGCAAGTTGGGTCCTTGCCTCATGATGGCTGCGCCACCTGTGGGCATTTCGAAGATCTGTTCTTTAGGAGACTCCCATGTGATCACGTAAAACTCCTCTACTTGAGCCTTCCTCAACAACCCACCAGTGCTGCCACCGAATATCGGCGATGGAGTGCTCGGGTCTAACTCCGGCGGAGTGAAGCCTACTGGAGCCTCCTTTGCGGGTGCTTCCACCTTTCCCTCTACAGCAGAAACCTTGAAGATTCTTTGTGCCGAGCTGTGTTTTTGTGGCTTAAATGACATAAACGAATGTTGCTTCCATGGCACAATTGCGTGGTTACTTGATTGAGGAGTGGAAAGACCGGTTGAGGTGAAGATAGAAGCTTGAGCTGCCATTGCCATGGAGAATCGAAGATCAGAGATTGGCTATAGAAAGTTGTATGCTTGGTCTGTGGCTGTTAAGTGCATGTGGGGTGATTTTTGGATGGATAAGGTGATAAGGCGTTGAACCAATTAAAATCTCCGAGTTCGATATCTATCCTTACCATGTCCTCACATCCCTCAATTTTTCTCTTAACGTATATCTTTCTTGGTCAATATTCTTTTTAATCTTTCCTTTATCCGTTTGGGCCAATTTTTAAAATACTTCTTCTCGTAATCTTCTATTATAAATAACAAAATATCACACCTAAATTAATTAATGATAATTTAATTTAATTTATAAATCTAATAAATGAAAATTAAACTCGTTATGAGTGCAATTCATAATTCAGAAAGTCAGACGAATAAAACTTTATACAATGACATTTGATACAAAATCGTAGGAATAAAAGAAGTACAACCATTCCTTAATTCACATTACTGCTCACATCTAAGAATGTTCTATGCAATTGCTTCAAAACCAGGACACAAGAACACATCTTTAGATTGATATACTGTTGGGTATGCCTCCGCCAGTGAGTCCTGCTTCCTTGTAGTAATCTGAAGTGTTTGGAAACAGCAAGGTGTAAGGCACCTTTACAGGTCCAACTCGGTTCCTCCATCCCTTCTCGTTGTTCATATCCAATATTCTGTTCTCTATATCTATCAGCTTGTTTCCAAATCTTTCAAATGCTGCGCGTGGCTCCTTATCTGAAGTCCACTCAGGAGTTTCTCTTTTTCCGAGGTAAATCTCGTCAGTTGCGTGTCGTGATAGAATCTCAATAAGTGATACACCTAGGAGTGTCTGAAACTGGGCAGTGATTGTTTTCAGAAATGCCAAGTCTGGGTTTTCCTCTACCTCGGTATACTCAGGGGTGCCTGGCTCCGGCATGAAACGACGGCTTATAGTCGGACGGTTTGGGAGGAATCCGGCATAAGGGTATTGCCCGAAATTGACAGCTGCATGAAGGGCTGAAGCTATCCAGATGATGATGGTGCAGGATTGTGTAAGGTCAGCTCTAGTCTGCATCTCCGGCCACCAAGGTTCGTCTTTCTTATCACCGTGGCCCACATTGCGAATTTCACTCCACCAGGACTGAAGTTCATAGTCATTTTGGATCAAGTCATCTGTTGGGTAGTAGATTCCACAGTATTCCTCAACCCATGTTTCAATCGCTGACCAGATTTCTAACCCGTCGACGGCGTAAGGATAATCCTCTATAAGAAGTCTGAGGCCATGTCGAGAACTTGAATCTTTAACTGCTACTCCTCTGTGAGGTGGTGAAAGTTATTATCAAATTTAGGTTCTTTAAGATAGGAATTCTGGAAATCAAAATCATTTTAGTATTGAATTGCTTGAACTACCTCCTCAGCAGATCAGCAGGGAGTCCCTGCTCTGTGAAAATCCAGTTCTTATAAACTACAGAGGACAGTTCCATAGCATATTTGGCTGGGAATACAGTTTTCTCAAGTACTCCACCAGCATTGATGAGTATTTGTCTTGCCAGGGCGTTTATGTACATTGTATCTCTGAAGTGTGGCTGCAGAAGCTTATATATTGGATGAAGAACACTCAACTGTCTGTTTGTGGCAATCACAAAAGGCTCTATGACTGCGTGAGTGTTCAACCTGCAGATGCAAGTTAAGTGGATCAGGTATATATTTTGATCCATAATAACTTGTATTTAAGAATTTCTCGTCATTCTTTTGATTTGCAAACGGATCAAATAGAAATCTAAAGGCCATTGGTCATATTTGTGATACTTGATTTCTCATCAGGTTTATTTAATGTTGTAGAATTGTTGTGTAAGGCTTTCTTGCCATCTTATGACCGTATAGATAAGTCATTTTAAGGTGTTACGTTTACATCATCTAATCTGACATAAACTAGTGGGAGAGCAAGAGACATGTACATGCCACTTTCTTAGTGTTGCAGTTATCCTAAAAGTTGATTCTACAAGTTGTAAGAACGACAATCATGTCTTTTAATTTAGGTATTCTTAATGCCATTTCATTATTCATGTATTGATTATTAAAGTATGATCTTACTTGTGGTATATTTAATGTCTACACATGTAACTTTTCTCAGTTCAGAACTATACCAGTGACTGATGAGCTGATGGTACCCAGAATCATTCACAGCCACATAAGCTTTGGCCAACTGCCAGATTGAACCCTCAACGCCATTTTCAGCTGGAGTGAAGACCTTACTCACAGCACCATGGTTCTTCCCTTGTGGATGTGGTTGGCTTAACTCAATTGCCAGTGGCCTTAATGTGCCATCATCCTGGAGTAGCAGGATTGTTCTGGAGGCATAAATCTTTGAGGAAGTTGAGTTGATTCGCTCTAAGTATCGCATTAATGCATCGTGATGATCTAATATAAATAGCCTGTTACTCTCAAGTGCCTATATCAGAGAAATCAACAAATTTTAGTGCGTTCTGGTTCTTGTTGATTCTGAGATTGGTCTTTAATATGAAATGAGACTGGAAGAGACGAGGGAATTCCATACTTGATTTACGGTGAGTCCATCCATGTTCTCTTCAATGTCCTCCTTTCTGATTGTGCTATGTTGATTCCCATATTCTTTAGGATCTAACTTACTGGCTGGGGGGAACTCCTGCAGGAAATTTTCGAGTATAATTACACATTAGCAACCATAACAACTAACAAATGACTAGTGCATTGTAACTAGTTATTTTACTCGGAGGCGGCTGATGCAGACGGGGTTAACTCCAGCAAGCATTTCTCTTCCAAACTCTTCATCAGTCCTCCAAGCAGACTTATCCTCTGCAATCATAACACAAAAATCTCTTTAAGCATTGTAGAAACTTTAGTTTTCTGCTAGGACTTTGACAGAACAGAAGCTCAGTAGACACCTTTGATCACATCAGGCATTGGGAATTTCAGGAATCTTTCACCATCATTTCTAACAAGTTCCTTCAACATCTCCCATGGGATGAGATCCCTCAATTTACCAACTGAGGAACCATTTGGTAATTTGATGCCTCCTTCGTAGAGATTGTATACATCCTCAAATGTGTCAAATTCATTTATTGTTTTGTCACATAAAGATGCAATCTCAGGTAGCAATACTTGAACAATGGATTTCAGAGCATAGGCAAGAAAATCAGAAAATTTCACGTGGCCAAACCGTTCGTCTCTTGGAACATAAATGTTCAAGCTTAGGAGCGGCAATCTACTTTCAGTGTTGGGATCTGTTACAACGAAGGAATATGTGCTTAGATCAACAAAGATAGGTATGTTGTGACACCAGAATTGTTATGGTTTACAAATAAAGAATTTGACAGAAATTCAAGACTGCTTTGTTTTAGGTTTCTAACCAGTTTTTGTTGTTTTCCGACCAGTTCTTCCTCTTCTTGGGTACGGATACTCCTCTGATCCACCAAGAACGGGGCGTTCATATTCTTCACCTTTGTCTGGACTTCCCAAATCATTGTAGTAATCATAGTCATATACTCTATCCCATTCCTTGAGCTTGCCTTTTCCATTGCCACGCAGATTTGTAAGTTCGTCTTCTCTATATTTTCGTAATGGCTCAGGTGTTTGACATGGAAGGTAGGTCTAACACATGATCATAAACTTCTGTTAGTGATAAGCCATAATACCAGAATCCCAGTTTTCTGATTCTTGAAATAAACTTAATGCAGTAACCATAAAATTTATCGTGGGTACATCTATTATGACTTTTGTCCTATCAGAACAAGAAACCGGCAACCCAAAAATAAAACTTCAGAAGGTAACGATGGAAAAAGATGATGCTACCTAGGCATGCGGAGTCAATCATCTACTAAGAAAAGCACATTCTGGAAAGAGTATTGGATTTAAAAGATTTCAAGTCTTGCATAATTGAGGTTTAAAAAAAATATGTTAAAAAACAAGAGCTTCATGGGCCGGATAAGATGCTTTTTGCCAAGTTGTCAGGACTTTAGCGTCTCCCTGTTGTGATGACTAATTTTTTATTCTCAACTATCATTTCCTTTTCTCACAGATAATCAAAGAGAGTTCAACCAAATAAAGGATCAAGATGGAAGCTTCAACCTTTTTTTTTGGCTAAGAATCCAATTACCTTGTTGGAGAAGAATACACGATCATACTTGTAACAATGCACAGGATAAACCCAGGAATTGCAGACAAAATGTAGCCGCCCGTGCCCAGGAACATCTTCCAGGATAAGTGTCTTGAGGTAGAACTGACTATGATGATAGTTTCTGATTATAAAAGCCCCAGGAACACCTATGTCTTCGTCCCAGTCAAAAGTAACACCAAATTCTGTTTCTCCCGCAGTTAATGGGGTAAGGGTCGTAACCCATCTTTCCAAGCGAGCTACTTTCCCAAGCTTGCCTCCTAGTCCAGTCCCTAGTCGCACGAACAGTATTAAACTCACAATCTTTAACTACAAACATCTCAAATTTCCCAGTTTTGTTCTAGACCAACTTAATCAGATGAACCCCAAAGAATAAGACTTTTACCATTGCAACTAATCTTTTTCACTTATTTGATAAGGAAAGTTAGTGAACAACGAGTACAAGAATGTGTTTGGAGTAGTGTTTTTTCTATTCAATCCAAAAGAAATCGTTGTCTTTATCCAGGAGCCTTGACTCACAATCCTCTTTTTTCTTGCACACTCCCTCAAGCAAGGAGGTCTGACACAGAGAAGAGAGAGAGAGAGAGAAATGCTCACCTGGGCGTGGATGATTGGAGCCAATGAGCTGAACAGCGACACCTTTGCCAAAAAGCTCATATAACCGATCGAGAAGAGAAGCTTTGAAGTCACTCAGGTCCAAAAAGTTCTTCTTCATCAACACCACAGACCCTTTGATCTTCTTCGACTCATTGGAACCACCTTTCACTGTTGTTTTAGGCTGAACACAGAACGATTCCTTTACTTTCTGCAACATCGCTGATCATAAGTAAGAGGATTCTCAGAAATAAAAAAAGCTGAAACAAGAACGAATGTGGATAACCGAAGATTCCTGGACTTAAGATGCTCTACGTGAACTGCAACCAAAAGGGTCAATCTGCCTCTGACTATATTGCAAAATTTGAGTGGGAGAATTGGTAATGGAAAACTTTCAATGTTACTGCCGTGTTTAATGGGACAGTCTCAGTGCTTAATATGTCTGATCACGTTCTTGGGAGTTCTTGACTTGGGAAGACTTAACTATCACTTTGAGTCTCCAATCCCAAAGGCAGGGTCTTTAATAGAGTCGGAGGTCACTAATGGTGGGGTCAAGTAAGGAATTTAGATCTTTATCTCTTTTTAACCCTTAATCAAAGAACCAGATTCCCCCATCCACATCACTGATTTGGGTCTTCTCTTTCTATTTCTTTTTGAGCTATGGCAATTTGGGTTTCAGTACATTAATCATGGGAACAAATATTATACTAATGCTAATTCTTTATGTCAATACATATTTGTCTCCATCTTGATTCCGTCTTTGGCAGCCCTTAATACTTAATAGTTAATAGTGATCTTCTCAATTGGTGAGCTGTTGTTGCCTTTAATCCTCTCAGCAACCTGGACGACTTTAGTATCTTAATATGTTTTAAGACCATACATAAAAGTTAGCACGTGGGACTTTTTTTTCTTATAATTTCGAGCAATCATTCTTTTAAGTGATTAAACGAATTACACCCTTTAATGCAATTTTAAATTCTAACTTTTGATTTGGTAAGCACAAGTGGGACATTATTTGTCTCGAATCTACAAAAAATGGTATTGGTGGCCAAATTTGACTTACCAATTTTTTGTTAAAAAAATGGAATTTTGTAAATTATTGTATAGTTGTTTTAATTAGTAGCCCCTAGGGGATAATTGGGTTGGTAGAGTAGAAGGGCATCAAGTCAAAAAGTCTTGTGTTCGAATCCTTTTACTTACACTTTCTCGATCCAATCCGTCGTATAGGGTTTACCTAATGCGAAATACCTTATTAACGTGATTTGCAAAGTATTGCGTCAATCCGAAAGTTCTTTCTTGCACGGTTGGTTAGAAAAGATTATTAATTATATACAATTTTCATTTGTATTTTATAAAGCGATTATTTCCGTGACTCAAATTCGTGACGTTCTAATTACGAAAAAGCAATTTTACTAATTATTTTGAAATTTGCCCTCAGCTTAAGATAAAATTGTATAGAGAAAAGTTTTACATAATTAAATAATATTTTTTAGCTGGTAAAACTATTTATTTGATCCTAATTTATGATATGAAAAAGGGATTTTTTTTTCAAATTCAATAAGAAATATTACGGTACAGATTCAAATGTTTTGTATAGTTTGATAATTAGTAAAATAGGGTTTTATATTACTTTCATAATTAATTAAACTTCATTACCACATTAAAAGTACATAACAAACATCATAATTATAATGGAATCATATGTAATAGTTATTATCTTTTAAAACCTCTAAATTTGGCTTAAACCATAAGGGAAGTATGTTAATGTAGTTTAATCTATAACTTAACCGAAGTAAAACATTCTTTATCTGTCACTTTCTCAAGAGTAACCACCCGCTGGGTTTTTAAGGTAACGAAACAAAATGAATTATTTAACGTGAAAACAGTATTGTTTAAATTAGGTAGAAGGAATTAATCATGGAGATTGGAATCATTCAATCCTCACGTAAGCATAGTTACAGCTTATTCTTTCAAGTTGGGGTCAGTATCATAAAATAGAAGTAAGGTGTCAAAATACTTAATCTCTTGTTTTCAGATGCAACTTTATTGGTATCGGGAAAGATAAAACTATCACAAAACCAGAGGCTACCTGGTACCTATCGCTTCGCTTGGAGCTTCATCTCTGCCAATGGCTGCTCGCCTGCTCCCTTGGTTTAATTACGTACCCTCTGAGATTCCAACAACCAAAGTGTCTCTGTCTCGCTCAAAAACATTTTAGAATTTAGAGCTTGGACAGTAGACGCTACACCTGGAATCTTGGACGCTTGTGGACTGTGGTTAAAAAACTCATGATTTTCGCACATCAAATCGTGCCATAATTTCTTATGATTTTGGCACGTTCAAGCGGGGTTTTGTTTTAATGCAAGTGCGGTTTTGCTTGTTAGCTCGACTGTACATTATAGACCATAAACAATGTAGTTGAACCCCTCACATAACTTGTAAGAACTGAGTTTTTTTGGAATGGAAACATATAAAATTAGAGTGATGCAATTCTTGAATTTGAGATTATATATATAAGTCTCTCTTGATTGGTATATTCTATACAAATATTGTTAATGTTGAATGAATACGTACGTAGTAACTTTACACGCTTTGTCATAAATGAGAAGGTACTCTTTTCTAAAGTTAGGACTTCGATATCAGTAGATTTGCAACATATCATTAGATGTAACCGAGTTTTGAACAATAGCTGATAAGATTAGTCAAAATGATTAATGTTTGATTCACATGGCCTCCATGTTAGAATCACATACCTTTTTTGTGTCCTTATGTGCATGTGAGACTTACTGGAAAGAGTCACATGATAATGACTACCTAGTTTGTTATACCTAACTTTCATGTTATGGTTCGACGAAGCATAGACTCTTGTTATCAGTACTGTCCCTTCTTCCCTGCCCACAAGGTAGCAAATTACACACCAAATTTTTGGGTGTTTCAATTTTGTGCCAGTCATTTTTATCCACATACTTGTGTGAGTTTTACATAAATATGAATAAAATTTAATAGTACATGATAATAATCGACTTACAGGAATTGAAGATTTGGTCCCAACAAATTAAGACGTATATCAAGTTCTTTCGTCGTATTCAATCAATCAAATCTAAAAATTACTCTAAAAGAATAAAATTAGAAAATTAATAGGCCAGCTATATTGAGATTAGTATTGCTTAATTTTCAACCAATTAATCTCAAGCATAAAAAGTTAAAATAATAACTCATCTTATAAATAATTAGAACAAATAGAAAATATAATAAAAATAAAATTTTATTTATTTATATAGTTTATAAAAACTTATTAATTAATAAAAATTATCTGATTAATTAACAAATTAACCAATTTTTAAGAACAAGGGTTATTAAAAAAACTGAACAAGAAAGTTAAAAATTGAGTCAAAATATTGAATAATTTAAGATTTTTATGGTTGAATTAGTCGAATTAATTATACTTTTTTAGTCATCGGGTAGTATAAAGCACAGGGGCATACGATATTTTTTTTAATATGTGCATATTCTTCTCCTCATTTTCTTCATGTTTTTCATTTCTGAGCAACTTATGCATGTTTCTGTGAGTTTTTTCAGTGCACTTTAGTTATGATTTACAATGAACCAAAAGTAAAATATTCCTTCCCAAGACTTAACCTTTGCTCAAGTATTTCGTCCTAATGCCGAGTATACTATTTATAGTCTTAGTTCAGATTCGTATCATATGGTAAATTGTCAATTCATTCATGTATCAACCCCAATTTGAACTCAGTGACAAGATAGAAACCCTACCTACTAAAAACAAGCATTAAAATCATGTTGTTTCTAACTGTTTCTATTCAATGCTACAACAATAATACCTAGTAGAAATCCTACTACGACACGGGATCTGAGGATGCTCAGCAGTATACAATCTTATCCTTAACTAGCAGAAAATTATTTTTAAAATCAGTTTTTATTAAAAATAATTAATAAATTGCAAAATTTGAATAAATAATTTAATTTAATGACTTAAAATTAAATAAAAAATTCAAACCAAACAATATTAAAAACACCTGAGGGCTCCAAACACCAGTTGGTCAATCATCTAAGGGACTTTAATGGTTGGTATTTAGCTCACTGAAGTTGATTCCGAATTCACCGGCAAATTGCATCATTTAGTTCCATTTAAACATGTCAGAAGTACATAGAATGTTCTGATCGTAGCCACCGTGGATTTGGTTTTTCTAAGGTGTTTCTAATTAACAATGCTATAGACTTCCGAAGGTGATGACCACTTTGTAGTACGTAGCTTCTGGCATTTGATACTTTTCTTGGTTCCCATGTAAAGGATCGAAGCAGAATTAAGTATAAAAAGAAAGAAGAAATGAAACTATCCATAAAAAGACTTTAGAACACGCTTGTACAAAACTATGTATATACTCTACCGAAAGACACCAAAATAACCCCAAAACCAAAAGCTCATCACCGACCAGAAAGGAATCCAAAATTCTTGAAAGGAAAAGTGAAAAGTGAACCTAAGAAAAGAGGTTAAAAAACCAAGACTGATTCCTTACTTGATTACTTCTTTGATATTGCACGTATAGTGGAAGTGAATGATAAGATAAGTGATGAGTTTTTCACATTTCAAACCCCGTAGAAATTATGGTTAAAAAATTGAATTACTAGCTAAAGAGATCATCACTTTTCAGTGTAGTATGACCGAAAGCGATTAGTTTCTGCCGTATCTCACCTAAAAGGAATAAAGGATCATGCAATTCGATGACATTTCCATTTATAGGTTATAAATAGGATTTTTACCGAATTATTGTTATTGTTATAATAGACGAGTCATACTCGGAATGAACTATTTAGCAAAACTTTTGCAATTGAATAAATTCTTCAAAAGTCTTTAAATTTAAGAATTATAAGTTTAAAATATGGTATAAATAATAGGACTACATTTAAAATATTAATTAAATCAGATTTTGTATTTGATTTTAAGTTATTAATAATTTATTTAAACTGTATCATTTATAAATTATTTTTCATATTTAGTGACATTTTGGTGAATTCCACCTTATAAGACGTGACAAATACAAATGTATCGTGTAGGGCTTTATAAGTCTTTAAAATTTTCAAAAGTGAAAGATGAAATTAAAAAATGAGTCTTATTATTACATAGTATTGGAATTCACGGTTACACAATTAAAAAATGAGTCTCATAGTTACATAACATTGGAATTCACCGTTATACATTTCACATCGTAGCTAATTATACGAGACCTAGATTTGCTGTCTATTTATAAAGTATAAACACAATTTCATATGAATATTAATATAACATTTAATTGACGAAGAGTTAATTTCGTAAAATTTTCCATCAATTTAGGATATGTTTTGAACATTTTGAAAACGTCAATATTTAAGTTATAATTCATTGTACATGTTAAGGTTCAAATTACATTTTGGCTTTTACATATATCACTAAATTATATATTTAAAGTGGATTAAATTTACTAAAGAAATCTACACATGTCAATGTTTAATTGGTCAATACGTAGAATTTTTTAAACATCAAATTTTCTAAATTTCAAGTTCTCAAAAAGGAGGTCAGCTCTCTTGTATCGATTATAATATTTCATTAAATCTCATTCATATTTACGTAGATTTTATATAAATATATGGATAAAATTTAATAAAATAAAATTAGAACAGAGCAAGTGAAACAGAAAATTTGACGGGCTGTATATAATAGGTGGTTCGTAATGAGCGTGTTTGGTTCGTGTCTTCACGCACGAAGACAGAGGACAAGGACAGAAGAGTTCTATCCTTTGATGCGTTTGGTTGATGTACTCACGTATTTCTGTTCTGTCTTCAAAGCACAAGGACAGAAAATTTGTGTACCTCTCAACTCTATGGTACAAAAATTCTTGTCTGAGGGACAAAAACAAAACGCTGTAATTAATGTCCAAAATACTCTCCCATACTCTGAAACCTAATTCCATTTTCGCATCTCTCTCGCGTTCGTTCTTCCGAATAGCTCTCTGCATTGTCCTCTCTCTCTCGCACCGCTCCTGCTTACCCACCAGTGAAAGGT
>JAOQMS010000180.1:53124958-53165782 GCA_027563885.1 Erythroxylum longipes
AAATAATTAAAAATTATGTTAAAAAATTATCTTATATATAATATATATAAAATAAAACTTTATATATTTATTAGTCATCGGTTTGATTACGGTTGAATTCCGGTTGAACTATTGACCCTTGAATCAGTTACTTCTTCGGTTCAGTTACCGGTCCGGTTTTTAAAACATTGATAAATAGAATGATTGCGAAATACGAAGAATAAATATGGACGTCGAAACAGGGAATCGAGAATAGAGAATGGACATCACGATTCCCTAGAAGCCATTTGCAGGCACATAATTAAAAACAATTTATTGTCAAAATTCAGATTCTACCGAATTTTGAATTAAAATTAGTTTCGGTCGAATATAGTTTAAATTCGAGTAAATTTGAATTGAGTTTGGAACAAGTTTTTTTAAATTAAGATTCGATTTTTTATTAAATTCAATCTTAATTTAATTAAACTTTAATTTTAAATTAGATTAATTCAAACTCAACTTTATTTTCAGTTTATATAAAATTTCTACTATTTATGAAAATTTTATTCAGCAATATATATATATATCGAAAAGTTTTATAATTACTCAAAAATACCAAATTCCATTTTCTTAGTAAAAATGGAAATTTCCTTTTTTTGTGTGCAAATGATAAATCAAACAAACAAAAATCATGTCATGCATGTAAAAGAAAATTTGCTTATTCTACACAATACTCAACCGAATATATACCAACGCCTACTTATAGATTGATACTTAAAGACATAAATTGAGAGATTATATTTCCTATATTTCTATCGTATTTTTTTAAATTTCAAAATTTATCGAAAAGAACTGGCCATTGAAATCCTTTTCATCCTAGCAATTATTATATAATTATATTAAAAATTTTAAGCTTAGCCAATAACATGTTATGATTTGATCTATTTGTAAGATATGAGAATTAGATTCCACATCGATTAAATACAAAATTAGTGTGAGATTTATAAAAATTTTAGGCTCTCCACCCTTATAAGATAGCTTTTAGGGTTGATTCTCTTAAAGTTCTTATCAATTATTATTAGAGCGCAATCTTATAGTGATAGTCAGAGTGCCAATCGTAACTAACAAAAATCTTAAAATAGTAGCTCATAGAGTGGTAACTTAAAAGTGTTAACAAGGACGTTGGTCCTTATGAAAGGACCAATATTATGATTTGATCTAATTGCAAGGTATAAAATTTAAATTTTATATTGATTAAATACAAAATTGATATAAAATTTATAAAAACTTTAAACTCTCTACTCTTATAAGTTAACTTTTAGGGTTGGTTCTCTTTTTAAGTTTTTACCATAAAATGCCTTCGAAATCTTTTTCTTCTTTTGAGTTTTACCTTTAATGATACAATAAAACCAAAGAGAGAGAGAACAAAAACAAGAAATCTAAGATGGTACTTGGTAAAGCTTGAAGAGAGTGCAGAAAGGACTCTCTGTCTAACAGCCTGAGAGAGAGCGAGAAAAGCTCGAGAGATAAACACGCAAACTTGCCTTCCTTATTCTCTCAGTTTTTTTGGCTTCTCTTTTGGTATCTTTTGGATCTCCATTTCCCTTCTAAATTAACCGAATAAGAAACTTGAAGCGGCTACATATCCAAAGCTTCTGCTTTGATTTATAACCTCTTTCACAATTCTACTGAAAACCCACGTATCCATTTCCTTTTCCGTTAATACCCATATTCAGATTTAGGATTAGAGCTGCTTATAAAGTAAAAGTCGTTTTTTTATAATAAATTTCTTTCTGTAGTATGTCATGGTAATGGGGTCCGGTAATAGAGCGACCTCTTCTTCTCAAAACATGGACCTGCTAATCGCACGTAAGCTTTCTCCTTCCATTTTTCTTGTTATGATATTACTAGTTGATACTAATTTTGAATCTGCTTAACCCTTCAGTATTGCAATTCTTAAATGTTGACTTGATTTACTTTTATTGGAGTTAAATGATGTGAAATGGATTTGGGGTTTCTTTTGGTTTACACGTTCGGATCTGAAGATGGGTTGGAATATTTATTATTTTCTGGGAATTTGGGACGTTATTTGGTTTCAGATCAACATATGTTGAATTTGAAAGTTATCTATTGCTGTTAAGGTTGACTCTCTGTTACCATACTCGAAAAGAATTGGCTTCATATCATCCGTAGTTAATTTGTGCCGAGTTAAGCATCAAGCTTTCCCTGGTTTAGCATTTATGTTTGGCGAAATGGATTTATGCTTGAGCCCGTTAGCTGGTTGAGTTTGTTTTCTGATTAAGTTTTGAGTGTGATTTTTTTGCATACAAGGTCAGCGTCAAGGATTTGCCAGATAAGGGGCCTTGACACTTTTAACAACTGCTTAATTTGAAAATTGGTGACAGTGAGTTATGCATGATTAGATTAAGACTGGAGACCATTACATGATTTCGAAATTAAAATGGGTAAGACAAGAACCTGCAATGATAGGTGACATCAGCCAGGCATGGAGGTAGCATTGATTTTTCTGATGCTTGCCATGTAATGTGGAGAGTTATTGATCACAGTTAGAACCTGCTTCATAGTAAGACAACAGTGGCTGTTAGATTATATCCTAGATATCTACTTCTTTTCCTTTTCCTTCTTCCGATTTTTAACGGTAATATGTACCCAAAAGTCTTTTTTGCATTCTGGATAAAGCTTGATCTCCTTGTGGCACGTTATTCTCTCAATGCACGCTTCTTAGGAAATTATTATATGATTTATTGAAGTTGATTAGCCTGACAGAATTTTGTCCCTTTTCAGCTATTCGTGAAAGGAATCAACAAGAACTGGAAAATCTGACATTAACAACACAACCTTTCAAAACATTGAAGTTCTTTGTTTTGGCTATGATTCAGTACTTTAAGCATTGTGTATTGTATCTTTTGGCAAAAGGTGGTTTGTTGATGCTTTTAAGTACTGCCATAGGAGCAATTGCAATTCTGGTTGTGACCATTGATGGGCCTCATGAAAAGGTATGCTTGGTGGTGTAAAGTATAGTTTTACATTTGGCTAATGGAACTTATTATTTAAGTGCATTTTCAATGATTTATTTGTATGCTGTTGGCATGCTAGCTATAAGTGGAAGTTCAAGTATTTAGTCACGTGCCTTGTCTCTGAATCTGAATAAGAGCTGCACATGGACCGTCTTTGGACTTTCAGCTTCTTGCATGCTTTCATCAATTACTTAAGAGCCTATCTTCTGATATTCACAACTCTTCTGGTATGTTTCTGCAGCATCTTGAGGAGCTTTCTCATTACTTGAGATTTGCATTGTGGTGGACTGCTCTTGGTGTTGCATCTTCCATTGGTCTCGGTATGTGAACTTTAGCTAGATAAGATCTAGAGTTCCAGTTCTAGTACTAGTATTCGTAATTGTTGTATGATTAAACTTAGGGCCAGTTTTTGTCTCATTCTATAATTATAGTTCTTTTTTATCAGGTCTTTTAGTACTGCAAGAAGTACTAATTTGGATCTTTTTCTGTTCTACTAATACTATTACCATTTTTAAGTATCTTATTATTTTCAATTTATTTATGCTTATTTTCCAAACTTGGATTTCATTTAAGATGGATTTTTGTAGCTATTTCAGCTTTATGTTATTTGCTCTTCTATATTCATTCAAGTTTGTAGTTGGATGAGGGGCTTTTGACGTCATCGATTATACAGTCTAGTAATCTCAAGTTACAAATCTCAATTTGTTATCTTGTGCTTTCTGATTCAGTTTTTGTTATAATCTTTTGTTGCCCATTTAACTGCTTTATTAGTAGAACTGATTTGCAGACATTGGAAAAACCACTGTTTATATAGATGACAAACAGTGGTGTTTAATCACATTTCTCTAATTATTATATGTAGTGAATACACAGAGTTTCAGACTGCTATATCTCATCTAAATGTCCTTCTGTTCATATATTTCGTTCCAGGTTCTGGGCTGCACACTTTTGTCCTTTATCTTGGTCCCCATATTGCCTTATTCACAATTAAAGCAATGCAGTGTGGCCGAGTTGATTTAAAAAATGCTCCATATGATACAATACAGTTGAAAAGAGTTCCTTCCTGGCTTGACAAAGAGTGCCATGAATTTGGGGAACCACTATTTCCATTTTCAAATGGTTTGCGGGTTCCTCTAATTAGCATATTGCCACAGGTCCAGATGGAGGCTATTCTGTGGGGTGTTGGGACTGCACTTGGGGAGCTTCCTCCTTATTTTATCTCAAGAGCTGGTGAGCACCCAGCATAGGCTGTGACATACGCTCTATAATATTGGGAATCTGAAAATTAAGTACATTAACGCATGGAAAAAATTCTTTCTAGGATTGAAAAGGTTCACATAATTTAGTTTTGGGATTCACATGTTATGCGTGAACGAGTTGATTAATGTTATAATATTGATTTATGGAGAGTCACAGACTGTATATGCTTTTGTCTTCTTGTTGCTAAACTTGCTTTGGTTTCCAGTAACTTAACAGTAAACTATTAATGAAGTTAGATGCTCCATTTCAGTTCCAGCTGTTCATAATATTAATATATCCACATGACTTTATACTTGGTAAATTTAGAATTACGTAGCAGCTTAGGTTGGTGACTTAGATACAGGATAAGAATGCTATCGAGCACTTAATATACATTCTTTACTATAAAAGTGAGATAATGCTCTGGTGTCAAATGAAATTTATTTCTCTGGGTGTTTCTATACTTCTATAGCAATGCTTTGGATGAGTGAATTAGATAGTAGAATCATTGCAATGTTTGTTATGCCTACTATATGGGCTTGAATTTGGTCACCGATTTCTCCTTTGCTTGCTCTGGATTATAAAGGGTATTGCATCTGAAATTATATTCCTACTCTGAATTTTTTTTTTTGGTATACTAACATTTCATTTATATAGCAAGTATGTCAGGTAGCAGATCGGATGCCATGCAAGAATTGGATGCCTCCTCAGCTAAAGATACTGGATTCTTAGCTACTCACCTAACATCAATCAAACGCTGGTTTCTCACACACTCGCAATATTTGAACTTCTTTACAATTCTAGTGCTTGCCTCGGTTAGTTTGACGTCTGCCATATATTTAGAACTTTCAATTCCCTCTGTCTCTCTCTCTCTCTCTTAACTTTTTTTATAATAAATCTACTAATTCTTTCTTTAGTACTTCCTTGATTGGCTATTTTAGTCTTTTCCATCTCCCTAACCCATTAAAATATTTTTCTTTGTCATGTATAGAATTGTATACATAGATGATCAACTTGGCCTCTCAATATTTCAACATGTGCATTTTGTAAGCAAGTGCAAGCCTTGATCTTTCAATCACATGTTCAATTATATTATGTGGCAGATTACATCAGTCGTTCTGAAGTAATAGCACTATTGTTAAAAGCTCACATGTGCAAAGCACTTTATTAGTTTGACATGGGCAGCTTTGCTTCATTGATAGTCTATTCAAACTATGATTTCTTGGGTATCAAATTTTTCTTCTGTAATTTGCATGATATGCTCATTTATGATGTTGACTTCATTGGGACATTACATGAAAGTTATAAGCTAGGCTTGTTGCGTAGTAAGAGAGCTTTTTGCATAAAACTTGACTTTATTTTGTTGTCTGTTACTAGTGTCTTCATTTACTGAAAAGGATCTGCTGTTAACTTCTATTGTTTAGGTGCCGAATCCTCTTTTTGATCTTGCTGGCATTATGTGTGGACAATTTGGTATTCCGTTTTGGAAGTTTTTCCTTGCAACTTTGATCGGGAAGGCAATCATTAAAACTCACATACAGGTATGTGTTAATTATGTTAATGCTCTTGTGATCTTGGGCTCTTAAGACCAAGTTTATGGTACCTATTTGCCCATACTGCATAGAAGTTCTATTTTCTCTTTCCTTTAAGCAGCATTCTTTTCTTTTATCTATTTATTTTTTTAATGTGTGCATGATTTACTGTATGGAACAATGTTTATTCCATTTTATGCTTTTATTCACATTAAATGATTGAAAAAATGAGCTCTAAGGGCAGACTTCTACAATGCATGTGGAGGATGTATACTTCACTTGAGTTTGGAGTGCTATGTATATCCGCTTTCCGATTTACTTGTTCCTTTATTTTGTTCATACAGACAGTTTTCATTATCTCTGTTTGCAACAATCAACTCCTTAATTGGATAGAGAATGAGTTGATATGGGTTCTCAGCTTTATTCCTGGTTTTGCTTCCGCTCTGCCTGGCCTCACTGCCAAACTCCACTCGCTCAGAGAAAAATACATGGCACCGGCGCCTCATACACCCTCGCCTGCGAAGGTACCTCACCAAAATATATTGAATGCTCTTAAGTGGCTTTCAACTTCTCTGCAGTAATACTGGGCTTGAATAGTCCTGTTCTATGTCATTTTTAACGTTCATATGAGCTTATACATATGGTATCTTCTTCCAATTCTAGGTGAAAAACTGGGATTTCTCATTTGCTGCAATCTGGAATTCTGTGGTATGGCTCATGCTTTTAAATTTCTTTCTGACAATTGTGACCGCAACCGCAAAGAGATATCTGAAAAAACAGCAAGACGAAGAACTAGCTGCTTTGACAAATAATTGATCAGCTTCTACACATTCGGATTAGGCGTCTCACTTAAACAAGCAATGTTATGCACTTAACTCTTCATTTTTTTCCCGGTGTTACAATTATTTAAAATCAAGGAAGTCAAAAAGTACCATCTTCTTCTTTTTATCTCGACCTATTACCCCAAAATTTGACCACATCAGGTAAGCCCCCATTTTAGAAGAATGTATAGAAATAGGAATTTGGTGTCCTGTGTCATCCTGGGGTAAAGCATTATTTGGGTAGTTTTCATTCACACTGCCAAGTACCGACCATATTAATGGGAGTTGGAAGCTTATTTATATTCTTTGCAAATACAAAGACTAATTATCCTTTGACTGAATGTCCTGATGATATCTTTGCTCAACTTATATGGCATCTATAAATTTTCCTGCTTAGTGATTCAATAGTTTTCCTGAACATGGCTGTCCACCCTCTCTGTACATTCATTGCAGGGCTTTGATGTCCATAACATGGTTTTATATTCAAATTGAATCCAACACTTCTTTAGGATGCCTGGTCTTATGTCACCTTCAATTAGGGGAGCCAATGGATCAGGCCCGACTCGGACATTCAAAAGCCTGAACTTGAGTTTGAAAAATAAATTTCATTTTTTTGATATTAATAATAGCAAAATTAATTTCATGTTTTGATAATCCAATTAGTTTCTTATAAAAAGAAGAGATATTGAATTATAATTTTATAAAAGACCTCTTCATTCATTAGATGGTATAAAGGTCAGAAAGTCCAAAGTATAATGCCCCTTATGACTATTATAGAGAAACAAGGCCATCACCAAAATGAATGCAATGACTATTGAAATAATAATTGATTATATGAAATTTGACATATGTCTAATGGAGAAGATAATTACCTAATTATTACTTATTACTTAGTTTTGGATCCAAAGTCCTTGTCTTAAGACATAATAATTGTAAATACTTCATGTAATATATATGTATAGGTGCTTGAAGTTTGACTTCATTTAATCCTAGAAACTTGGCATTCAATCATTTTGTCCTTTTACTAGATATAGGAACTATTTTATTTATCTGAAAAATCATAACCAAGCAAACAAAAATGTCAATAAATATTTTTCCGAATATTTAGCATAACTATTTCTATTATTGGCTTATATTTTGTATTTAATTTGTTGGTTGTAGTTTTTGTAACATAATAAATATATATTGTAAATAAAATTATGGCCAACTACAATTAAAAGATTCATATTACATTTATGTATTATTTCTAAATTATTTCTTATCAATGATTTATTAAGATTAGACATTAATAGAATAAAAGGAGTAACACATATTTTGTTTTTCTTTATAAAAGAAGTACTTAATCTTATATACTAAAGTACGCAGATACTTAAACAAATTTATAAGTATTTATTGGAAAACAAATTCACTGAATTGATCTAATATCATAAAAAGTGTATTAATTTTAAATAAAAATTTGATTTCTAAATTATTTATTTTAATAAAATAAAAATTTTTATTAATAAATATCATACGAGAGATTGAATTTATTTTATTTAATTAAAACATTGTCTAACAAACTACTAGTGAAGTCGACTAAGGGTTGTTTTCACAATATTTGATTGAAAACGAGGCCAAGCTGAAGTTAGAATATGTATAGACTGAGGCTGTTGTTGCATATTTGAAGACAAAAAAAACGCATGAAGAATAGATATCTACATATCATATTTAATTTCCATTTGATGCGACATAAGTTTTGCTTTTTATCCTTTGCTATGTTATTTACTCTTATCTAACTAATACTCTCGTTATGTTTAGTTAGGAGTTTATTAATAGAATGAAATTGAACATAATATTATTCTATTGTTTGAGAGGAAGATTTATAATGAAATAGAATAAAATAAGATGAAAGATAAGAATTTCATATTACATTTCATTTCATTTAAACAGTAAAAATAAAAAATCTCTAAGTTGGAAAGTTTAAGATGAAATGTAAAATGATAAATAATTTTACAATATATTATATTATAAACTTTTCGTCTAAACAACATTTCACTATATTATATTATAAACAATAATTTTTTAATATTATATTCATTTAAATTCTATTATGTTATAAATCAATATATTATATTATAAACCATTACATTCTTTTCTTTTTCCATCCTATTCCATGATAAATCTTACGTTCAACTAAACATACCCTAAGATTGCCACTTGAGGATACTTTTTTCTTATAAGAAAACAACCTTCTATTACATGAGTTAAGTTGTCCCGTCACTTATGGTCATGGCCTTCAAATATTTCTATCAAATCTTCTTTTCCACTTATTCTGCTATAATCTATATGTTTATATAGGATCTATGTAAATACGTGTATGAGATTTAATAGAATATGATAAGAACACCGTAATTAGTACAGGAGATATGATCTCTAAATATTTGACAATTTCAACATTTTGCACCATGGAATGACATAAAATTTAATAGGGCTATATCTCTAAATACCAATATTTTAAAAACTAAATCCATTTGACTAGTTTAACAGTTTTAACCTATTTTCTAATTTTTTTAATTGATTTAGTTTAATAATTTTTATTATTAAAAATTGTTAAGTTTATTAATTAATCGATCAAGTTTTGAAAATTAACTAATTTTTATAAATTAAAATAAATCAATTAATTTTCATTTAACAATCTCGTCTTTTGATTAAACTTTAAATTTTTCAATAAGTAAAGATAATATTTTTCAATAAAATTTCAAATTATTCAATTTTTAACTGATTTTATGATAGTTTAATATTAATCGATATTTTAAACCTCAAATTTCTTATTTTATCAGTTTAATTTTTAGTCTGACTTTGAAAATATTGCTAAATACACAAGACAATTAATAAATTATATATTCGATTTAGTTAAGATTTATAAATTTTGACATAATCTTTAATTTCCACTTGATTATACAACCTTTTGGGTTGAGAGAATTTTAGAGGTACTTGCTCCATTAATTTTGGAACGTCCGTCGGGGCTACGCGGGCCTTTGATTGTGATGAGCTCTCTTACAAAACATGACTTAAACGGCAAAGGGTTCATTCATGACCAAATGCCTTTTTCTCTTTTTTCGTTTTTGGTCATACAATTATGTCAATTACGGAGCCCTCTCAAATCTAATATAATCATGTATGTGAAAAAAGTAGTTGTCATGCTTTGTACCCCACCCAAGTAGCATTCCCTTTTTGTTTCATAGCATTTCTATTTTAATTTTCCCAAGCATTTATTTCAGGTGTAAGTTATTGAGTTTTTCTTCCTCAACAACTATGTTTTTCCAATTTTTTTATAGTCAGATGAAATTCTAAGGAACTAAAGAAACTAGTGGGAGTTCAAAGTTTATAACATAAGTCAAGATTGGACACTTCCCTCCTATCCTATCTTTCTCCTAACAAGAACAATATCATATAATTGTGGGGTCAGGATTCAGGAGGTGGGGGGGAGTAACTCTATTTGGGTGGGGACAAAAGTACTCCTCCATTGTCTAACTGGTTTGTTTACATTAGAGGAAAGTGGTAATGGCATGGCATGGCTTGGGCTCCTTCTCCCTCTGTCTTAACAACATTATTACGATACCCACTTTGTGGGACCTGTCTAAAATTGGTAGGAAGGTGGTGGAGGATTAAAGAAACCAACACTTACATTTACCAAGAACTCATCAACTAACTGTTCAGCTGTCGATATAAAAACTGATAAAAAGATATTTTTGATGAGACGAAGGAACAGGAACAAGTGGGGGAAAACAGAACACGTGTGTGAAACCAGTGTTAGTGACAAGTCAGAATCATCAGACACTATACCCTACACATTTTATAAAGAGAAGGGAAGGGTAGAGCTGGGGTCCTTGGGGACCATCAAGTCTTCAACATTTAATATCTTATATAAAGGAAGATACATACACCATCTTTTCGCCTTTTGTGATTGTTGTTTTAAATAAAGAATAGTGCCACGTGCTAGGAATTGCTTTGATGATTTGTCAACTATTAGTTGTCTGTTTGTTAGTTGGATTCTGCACTCAAACTAGAAAGCAAAATTGGACACCAATACCAAGTTGGGATCATTTGGTCCCCACCTTAAAATACCTAACCTAATTTTAGAGATAGTACTCATACTTTAGTCAGATCCCCACCGAGTTACCTTTTGTCTTTTGCTCCAAGTGATTACAGAATCCATATCTGTATCTGCATATAATAATACCCAGTAATTATGTGAAGCCAAAGCTCGGTTTTCCTCTAATTTTATTACTTGGGTTCACAAGATAGCCTACCTAGAAGAGATTTAACTAAACAGAAGATCAGGAAAATTTGAAGAGAGTTCAACATCAACTCTCATATTTGCCAGAGTGCATATATGATTTTCATATTCTTGATAGAAGATAAGAAAACTGTATTTGCTCGTTCTAGAAAATGGAATTCGACTCCCACTAAGAATAATAGGAAAAAGAAAATTCTAACATCTGAGTGAGTATGAGTACTCTCCATCACTAGCAACCATAACAAAGAAACAAAACTCTTCCCTAGTTTCCCATCATACAACCTTCTTTCCCTTGCAGCCCTACCAAAAACAGTAACTTGTTTGACAACCTTATATTATGCCGTGCACAAGCCCACCATGTCATGAAAACTGATCTCAATTATGCTCCTCCTTTTTCCCCATCCAATTAGAGGCTTGACAATCAACTAACCCAGTCAGATTATAAACAAAGTATACAAAAGAATAGTACACATTTCGCTGGCAAAAGACATTCCACATATTCGTTTGCATACCTTCCCAACTAGTGCAACTTCTTTCTCCAAAATTGTGGGTTCCAGCACAACGGCACCCTTCATTCAGTCCTCCCCAGTTCTTTCAGATCTTCCTCATTCAGCCTGAGTGTGCTGACATTGTCATTGGCAGGCTGTCCAAAAGTTTCCGATCTTCAACCTTCATGTACTTTCACACCCCCAACTGGGGTTCAACAGCCTGCTACACATTTTTAGTCCCCAGCTGGCTGTTTCTGTTCTGCAGGTTTCACCTGAACTGCAGCTGGAACAGCATGTCCATAAGGAAAGCTAGCAGGAAGAAGCTGATGCACCTTCCCGGAGGACTGTGCAGTAGCAGCAGCAAATTGGGCATGAACAAGCCCTTGTGGAGGCAAGCCACCGCCGGCACCACCTTTAATATTGCTAGCTGCTGCTGCAGCAGATACAACTGCCTTTGCAGGATCACTGGTGCTAGTATTTGAAAGTGCTACAGGACACAAGGAAAGGATTCCTGTTGATGCCCCTGGCGGTTGCTTCTGCTGTTGTTCATGGTGTCTTTGGAGATAAAAGCCACTAGCATGCGGAGAGGTATTTGATAAATTAGTAGCACGTTGAGCTTGAGATTGAGCTTGCATGTATGCATTCGCATACAGCATATGAGCTTGCTGCAATGCATGCTTTTGTACCTGTTGATGTTGCTGCGGGTTTGATTGTGGCTTAGCCCCGGAGCTAGATGAATGAACAGTATTATGTGGATGACCAAGGATTGATTGAATATTCCTTCCCCCAACTGGGGAAGACTTCTGTGTTGGCACAGAGTTTGTCTTAGTCTGCTGAGATGATAGTGAAGAAGCCTGCCCCGCTTTATTACTTGTAGAGGTGGAAGTTGTCCTTGGGCTTCCACCCGCACCTTTAGAAATGGACGATGTTGTTGGTGAACCCACTCCCATTGAAGGAGATGGCGATTGATTGCTATTGGCTGGTGGTTGGCCTTGTGAAGTCGCTGATGATTTTGTGTTAGTTGCAAAAGATATCTGTGTGTGGCCTTGTTGAGTGCGTCCTTGCTGTTGGGAAAGGTTTTTGAGAGATGGTGAAGTTGAAGCAAAAGATTGGGAAGTTGCTTGGGATGTGGACGACCTAATAGAAGTTTTCCAATGAGGAGATTGAGATGGGCTACTGCTGCCCTGCACGAGACTCTGAGGAAAGCCAGAGAGCGCATTCTGGAATTTACCAGCAATTGATGATGGTGCAGATATGTGATCGGTATAAACACTTCCACTACTAGTTGTTGGTGCTTTGCTTCTAGCAGAAGGAATAGCAGCAGGTGCCAGTAAGTGCTGCTTCTGAAGCTGAACCATCTGCTGGTGCTGTGGCTGTTGCTGGTTCCGTTGCAGTTGCTGGTGCATAGAAGTAGTTGTACTATTCATAGCAACCGACATAACATCACTGGATGTCCGTGCTGCTGCAGATCCCAGGTTAAGATTTCGCACAGCACTATCAATCACAGTGTTGCTAGGTGCTGCTGAAACAGATGCATCTGTCAGATCTGGACGGGAAAAAGCAATCGACTGTCCGGTGGTTGCTGGAGTCTTTCCACCTGCCATGGACTTTCTCTCATCTTCCACAATAGAAGATTCATTCTCTCTCTTCTTGTGCTGTGCTGCTTGAGCAGCCGCAGCCGCTGCCATATAGTGATAGCCATGCCTCGCAGCCTCAGGAAGGCTTTGGAGAAGAGCATGATTTTGTGCAATGGATGAAATATCCAAGCCTGGAGCTGTTGCAGCTCCATTAATGGAAGCAAATGACATGGCAAAAGACTGAGAAGGAAGAAGTTCAACCCCTGTCTTTGTACTGTGAGGTTGAGGCTGCGGCTGTTTCTTCTCACTAGGATTGCCACCAGCATTGTTGGCACCACCACTTGTGCTAACTGATGCTGGATGCATCATAGCAAAATTTGGCGGGTGCATGGGGATTGTGAAATTATGACCATATATATTCATACTTGTACGAGGCACACGACTATCAGCACTTGAAGGGCTATCTTCACTACCTAATTCCCCCTCAAGCCTAGCCTGATGGGGGGCATTTTGGCCTTGCTGCCGCTGCTGAAGCTGCAATGATTGCGACGTCTGAGTTTTGGTGGTTGGAAAGCCCTGCAAATTCCCATTACTTCCATTTGTGACACTTCCATTTGGCCTCTGCTGATTGACTTGATTCTGTAAATGCTTCTGAGATGATGAGGAACCACTAGAAATACTTTGGTTTTGGTGTCCTTGTTGGCTTTGCTGCAACTGTGTTGGAGGGGGTTGCTGTTGTTGAAGCTGTGAAGGGTGGAGAATTTGAGAAGAATAGAAGGTCCCATTAAAGAAAGGCATAGGCTGAGGATGTGTCCCTCTATAACCTGGCGCCGGCCCTACATTTGCAGGAATAGGAATAGGGTATGGTCCATTCTGCAATATTGCTAAGTACTGAGTTTCATTGCCAGGCATATTGGAGTAGTTGAAGCTCATTGATGGACCAGTAGCTACTGCTGTTGAACTGGCATTGACTGAGGCAGAATTAGATGCACCTGAAGTAGCCCCTCCTGCAGCTAGAGGCGATTTTGCACTAGCGCGAACAGAGTTAGTAGCTGCTGCCTGTTGTTGACTCAAAGGGAAGATAAAAGCAGGACCGTGCTGAAATTCAACAAAATCCGAAAATCACTAACTGCTTACACAACAAATACTACTTAAATATGAAGTGAAGGATCATACCAGGATATTACTAGGTGCTCCAGGCGGTATAGTTTGCTGGAGTAAGATCTGTTTTCTCTGACCTGTTTCCATTATGTTGGCAGCCTGATAACTCTTGTCTTTACCTGAATGGGAAGGAAGACCATGCCCCTTATCCTGCACAGTATTTAATCCTTTAGCAGCTTGCGTTTCTGTTGGGGGAACAGCATTCAAATTACCGGCCTTTGCCCCAAGCTGTAATGCAGAACCAGGCGCAGCTGGCCAAAATGGATTCATCCTTGTAAATTGCTGGTGATAGTGAATATTCCGCGCAATGTAGCAATGGGTGGCACACCTCTTTGGCCGTGGTTGGTTAACGAGCAGATGCGGAGGCTACACAAGGTTTCGGAGAAAGAAAGAAGAAAAGAGGATTGAGACGCGATCCACTCGATGAAAGCCAGAAGATTAAAATGGAAGGCGTAATAAACAACGAGATGATGTAATGACAAACCTGTAGAGCTGCAGATGGAACAGAACTTCCATCCACGGATACAACTCCTTGTAAAGGTGCCATATATCTGCTTGATTAGAAGAGCGATATTTTTTGAGACGAGGGAATAAAGTACTGGCGTACGACTTTCGATATTCTAAGTTAATAATTAACTCAACAAAACAAAACAACACAACAGTACCCCATATGAGGAAGGCCACCAGGCCAGCCAGCCATAGACAGTGGCAAAGGTAAAGAGCTTGATTGAGCTGAAAAGAAGATTGGAAAGACCAAATTTATAACAGTAAACCAATGTGGAGAGAAAATTAGAGAACAAAATTTTCCACAGACAAAAAGTAAGGTCGTCTCCCAAAGAAGGGGGGAGTAGAAGAAGAAAAAGAAAAAGAAAAACAAATATTACCATTTTTCTCCGGATTGGGTTGTTGGTGTTGCTCCTGGATATTCTGTTGTGGCTTGTTTCCACTACGAGTAACAGTAACAGTACCACTATCTCTATCACTCTTCTCCAAATCCAGCTGGAGATCAATATTCCCCTCTTTATTATTAACAATTGGCTTATGAGACTCAACGTCTTCTGTTGCTATCACTTTTGCCTTTTTCTCGTCAAGTTCCACATTCATATCTTCCTTCCCAATTTTCACTGCTTTCTCATTTTCTTTGACCGTAGCCTGTGCGCACAAATAAAGCAATCATAAATACACCACAATTAATTCTCAAGTCTCCACCTTTTACCAGAATAGAGCTTATGTAAGGACAAAACACAATGTTGGTGGTCCCCGCTCACCGTTTCAACATCTGTAGCCACAGCTTTCGGATCTACAGCCACAAAATCAATCCCATTGTCCCTTTCCGGAGATGATCTCAACGGAGGAGGAGCCTGTAAGACCGACACAAGCAAAAATGCTCAACAAAGAAAAAAAAATTTTTTTTTAAGCGTTTTCATAAATTCTCACCATCAGATCTATCTGGAACTTCTCGTCTCGCTGACCTTCAATCTCTGAAACCGTAGTTTTCCTGGAAAGAACAAAACCGATTCCCCAGCCATTGAGAATAGGACATCATCCTAGGATAAGAGAAAATCAAAGCGAAGGAAAGCGAATGGAATGGATGCTATCTTACGGTTTACTGGGCGCCAAATTCTCGCAATCTTCTTCCAATCTAAGCCTAGATGGAGATTCCTTCTTTGGTGACTGAGGCTCCTCCTTGGTCAAAGACATATCTTTAGTCTCTGAATCTTCAGTCATCGGCTTCAAATCCGATAACAGATTCTCCTTCAGAGAATCCGGCTGTAATTGCAAATCTGATGACGTAGAAGCTGAGTGATTGACCAACAAATCGTATGAAACTCTGCCATTTTCAACTGGGTTTGTTGAATTCTTCTCTACGATGGAAGAACAATTATCGATTTGTGGTGGCAGATCCAAGTCCACCTTGGTTGTAGACGAAATGGGGCTTTTCCGAACTGGGAAGTTTGATGGACTTTCATCCTCGTCCTTGACTGGTCGCGGTCTTTTCCTCTTCGGTGCTGCAAATTTGTATGAGAATTCACCAATACCCAAAAAGGGAAAAGAATCCGTCAGTATTCCCCAAAAGTGTAACCTTTTATGTTCTGTTAAGTTGACATGATCCTGGGAATTGGACTGAAAATATGGAATCTTAATTTGATCCCAAATTTTCTATCTTTCTCCGCCATTTTCTCCGCCACTGAACAGAACATTGGAGAAGAAGTTAAAAGAGGAGTTGAGTTTTGAGCTTTTTGACAGCCCAAAGAAACTCACCAATCGCAAACATAGGAGGCGCAGCGCAAGAGCTAGAATTAGTTGATGGAATAGAAGACGACTGAGGTAGAGAGTTAGAGATCGGCGACGAAACTCCGGATTTAGCATCAGCAGTGAGCTTGTGGTTGCAAACTTCTTTTGAAGAATCAAACTTCATGCCATCACCTGCAACCATATCCTGCCTTAAAGATCCTTGCGGCTGATTCATCAATCCATACAACACTTGAGCGATCTCCATCTCAATCTCCTCTTGAGTCGATGAAGCGGACTTTGAAGACGATTTGGGCGGTCTCTGCTTCGAACCATTGGGCTTCTAGATACAGCAAAAACATTTTTCACTCATTAGACCGAACCTATCAAGAAATTAATGAAAAGAAATGAATTTCCAGTGGAAAGTCCCAGACCATCTTCTTTTTAACCGAAGCATTAGAAGAGGACGGCGAGACTGGAGCCGGCGACGCGGAAGCTGAAGCCAACACCGCCGTGACGCAAGGACCACTGGATCTCACAGGAGAAGCAGAAGCTTGGCGGAGATTATGCTCCGCACCAACTCCACCATTTGAAGTCCAATAATCATGAGACCTCTTAGTAGACGCTGCGAAACATGAATTAATTAGCCAAAAAAAAGAACGATACGCACACTGAAAAATCTCAACCTCTATTAGGCCATAACAGAAAATTCTCTTCCACCTCTCTACCTGACCGAGCTTTTCTAGGCACTGACACGCCAATCATCTCATCGGGAGCTTTCCACGGCGTCACCATCCCGGTCGTAGGCGGTGATGGCGACGCTTTAAAAACTTTTGCTGGCGGGGGGAAAGTTTTGCGATGATGATGAAGATGATTGTGGTTATTCGAGAAGGAAGAAGGATTAGGCGGGAGCATCCTCATGGAACTAGCTGGACCTCCATCCTCCTCCTCCTCCTCCTCCTCCTCTTCCTCTTCATTAACACTCTCCTCCGAACTATAATCTCCTCCATCCTCTCTATTGGTCCCGTGTAACAACCTATCTCCTCTCCGCCTCTTTCTCCGGCTGTTCAGCCGATCTCTGTCCCTATCCCTGTCCCTGTCCCTGTCCCTGTCCCGCTCTCGATCTCGATCCCGATCTCGATCTCGATCTCGATCCTTCTTTCGCCTCGCGGTCTCCGGCAGGTCCACCGGCCCCTCGTCCTCTGCTACACAAAAACACAAACTCGCTGTTAAGAAAAGGAAAAATCCGCTTATCTGAGAATAGTCGGATCTAATGAGAAAAATCACAAACCTGGTGAGTCTCTGATACTGCTACTTCGATGTCTTCTCCTAGATAACCCATTGCTTGCGATTCTCCTAGAGTCTCTGCTTCGTTCCATCTATTACCTTTCTATTCACTCACCGAATCAGTTAGATTGTTCTCAGTGCTCTCATCTCCCATCACCCGAAAACCATGCACCTATTTGATTCTTTCAGCACACAGAGCTTTTCACTTATCTCTCCTTCTCTCTATCTCTCTACCTGTCTGTCTGACTCTCCTCTGCTCTTCTCATCTCTTCAGCTATATGAAACCCACTCCAAGGCCTAGTCAACGGCCTTGATCTTTCCTGTTTCATGCAAGCCCAGATCTCAGCCTTCCATTGCACAACGCATCTGACGGACACAATTGACCAGGGCTGACATGGCGATATTAAGTCCGTTGGATACAGTTATTCTCTTTCGAACTTCTTTTTTGCCTTTTCTTCATTACATGTCCACGTGTCGTCCTGCTTTTTCTTAACCTCCAAGCATCCATGCTTACTCGCTCTCTATCCCGATTAGGTATTATTTTAATCATGTTTGTGATTATTTTACTCATTTTAGATTTTCATATTAAAATATTGTTAATATAATGTGTACCCTATCCAGAAGCTCCCAAAATAAAATATGATGTCTTCATACGCCATATATATATATATATATTACATTATAAATCGAAATTGCTATTAATTTTTTATTTACTTCCAATTAATCTTTTACTTTTTTTACTTCCACGTTAAATTATTCCCTTTTTAACTTTATTAATGCATATCAAACTCTAGCCTTTAAAGACATATTTTCAAGAACATATTTCCATTAAAGGCATTACTAATTTGTAAATATTAATGTAAGGATTGAATTTCATTAATGTACGTTCTTTGTGCGCATTTGTCATGCGATTCTTCTTTTCTGTAAGAAATCCGGCGTTCGTGTTCAAGAATAATGAAGTGGTAAATATTATTATTTAATGGAGGCGGTCTTAATTTAATAGGGGGTTAGTGGGGGTAATTTACGATAGATATATATCATCCAGGGGCTCGGTGGTCCCCACAATAAAGCCACCGAAGGCAAGGGAATTTAACGGATGAGATCTGCTGTAAGGAACAATATTTGGCCGTTAGATGACAACTTTACGTGGCAAGTACTTTCATTTTCTCAAAGAAAACAAGGTACCCACACCATTCAGAATAAACTAATAACAAAAAGGCCCAGATTACAGGAAAAAACAAGTCCAAGCTGGCACCGAACCGCAAGGTTCGATATTGAGATTTTTGATCACTGAGCCTGATCTGGACCGTTGCTTCCATTCCAATCGGACGGCGGAGCATGTCGGTGAAGCAGTGGGAACCCGAGCCATGATCACGGAACTTCCGAGAACCGTGGGACCCGCATGAATTAGCTAGGTAGCTGCTTATCTGGGAACTATTTCCTCGCCCTTGGCCTCCTCGTCACGTTCGCTACTGTAGACGGTGACGTGTACTGGGCCCCGCGCTGTGCAATAATAACAAATTAAAAAACAAAAGAAAATAGAAGTACAAACGAGGACTGGGTCGGTCAAAATTCACTTTCCAGTAAAAAAAGCAACAAACCGAAAAAAATAAAATAAAAACAAACCCTTCTAGTCTTGCGCTTTTTTTTTATAAATGCACGCGCTTATTGTGGAGATTCGCATTCCGCCAGTGCACTGAACTAAAAAAGCAGACCAGTCCTGCGTGGGAACGTCGTTTTCGTGACGTGTCATGATTACTAATTTGACACGTAGGCAATTACCCTAACTTATTCTTCGCCTCGGATCTCGTTACAAGCGCTCACGCATCGACCATTTTCTTTTTTTTTTTCTTTTTCCCCACGAACGAACAAAAAGCCCAGTAAAAAAATATCTTTCCGCTAAAGACAGGGAAAAACAGATAACGTTACCGTATGGTTAGATATTATCCGATGACGTGGCGAGAGCGGCTTCTTTTGATTTTGTATCCAATCAGACACTCACCTTGTTTAAAGCCCGAGCGCTCTCCGTCGTTCTATCAATACCCAGAGAAAGAAGAATTAATTCATGGGAGATCAAGGTTACCACGTCACTCCCGGGGCCCACAGATTTCTATATGCAATTGACAACTTGCTCGCCTTCCTTTTGTCGCCTTTTGGAAAAGAGAAGTGCCGGAGATGATGCCACGTGTGATGGTACGGAAGCGACGTCATCACCGATCCTACGTGGCTGTTTTAGTGACCCTTAGCCGTCAGTAATAGCTGTTATGTCTTTAGTCTTTACTAGAGAGGAAGAAAGAGAATCACTTGGGACTCTTCTATTTGCCCATTTATAGCTTTAGCCAAATAAATAATTGTTAAGCTTGAGAGGGGACATTCGATAATAAATAATGTTAACTTATCTGACGTTATGTCAATGGATTCGAAAGTATAGCAACAAGTATGGTATTTCACGTTTTTCAATTAAGCTATAATATATAATTAATCAAACTTAATTTAATAATAAATTCAATTACAATAATTTATTAATAATTATTAAATAGTCTTTTCTTAATACTTATATGTGAATAATAATTTTACGTAAATAAATAATTTTAGATGATAAAACAAAACATAAAAACCTTGTACTTAAAATTAAATTATAATAAAAGGGAAATTATTTTGACTTAAGTCATGTAAATTTGATTTTTTTAATTAAATTCACTTAAAGAATTTTCCCATAAAATACTATACTTTGTTCAAAAAATAAAACATGTTTAATTTATTAATATTAATTAATTTGATTTTTTATTTAATGTTAAATCATTAATTTATTAAATAATATGTTTAAAATAAAACCCCATTTAGAATTTTGTTACGAAAAGCAATGTGTCGTGACTCATGACATGAAAGAAATCGACAAAGTGGGACAAGGCTTTATGGTATCTACCACATTATATACATATCATAATAAACACATTGAAAAATACAGTCTACACCACTTTGAGAAGTTTTCATCGTCTTTCCTTAATTAAATAACAAAAGCAAGCCCTAAGATGATCTTATCCACTGTTTTTTTTTATTTAATTGAAATATATATTATTAAATAAAAATTAATTTTAATTTATAAAAAATTATTAATTAATAAAAATTGACCGATTAATTAATAAAGTTATCAATTTTGAGAAAATTTTATTGAAATAAATTGAATAAATTTTTTACGGTTGAATAGAATTGATTGGATTTTTTCGAAATCGAGACTTAACTATTATCTTAATTTAGGTTTAGTTTGGGAGAGCAGTAACGGTTGATAACTTGTTGAAATCAACTTGCTGAAATGATAAGTACTTATTCTCATTAAGTGTTTGAGATTGTTGTTTTGGTAATTGCTGAAACGTGAAAATAGGTGTTTGACAAGCACGCTTCCGATTGCTGAAAAGAGATGAAATAATTAAAAAGTTCATTGATTTAATAAACTATTAATTGTTATATAAATAATTAAAAAATATATTATTAGTCATATAAATTTAAAATTTTAAATAATAAAATATTAAATTAAAATATGAAAATATAAATAAAATAAATTTAGTAAAGAAAACATTTCATAAAAAATATATTATTAGTCACATAAATTTAAAATTTTAAATAATAAAATATTAAATTAAAATAAGAAAATATAAATAAAATAAATTTCATAAATAAAATATTTCATAAAAAATATATTATTAGTCATATAAATTTAAATTATAAATAAGAAAATATTAGTTTAAGGTATAAAAGAAAATAATAATTGTTAGAAGGCTATTAGTAGAAAGTAGAATTTATATCGCATAAACACTTTCTTACCGCATCCCTCTTTCTACTTATCGATTTTTAAAATAGTACTGCATTTTTCTCCAATTTCTAGCTGTTTTCCATTAAATCCAAATATATGATTACATTTTAAAACTGCAATAAATAAGTACTTATTTTTATTATACCATACATCCAAACAAAGCTTTAATTTTGTGTAATTTGTATTTATAAAGGTGTTATAGAAACCATATGATTTTAAGTAAAGAGTTATATTACTTCTTTGTTGGAGGAGTACATCGGAACTTGGATTGTTTTGACCTAACCCAAGCCATTATGATTATTAATTCGCCTACTTGGGATAGTGACACACCACAGGCTCAATTAGGCCGAAGTGACTTAAACATAAGTTGGGAAAATGTTGTTTAGTCAGAGAAAGACACCAATAATCAATCTTTTGTATTGAAATCAGAGGACTCGAGCTTTTGGGTATGGACAAAAGGATTATGTTCTTTTTTCAAATTTTGGTGTGTGCGGTCACCGCCTAATGTGCCACGTGGACTTGGACCCACGTGCAAAGCAATATGAGTTAAAACAATAGAAAGCTTCATTCCACGTACTTCTCATTTAAGCATTGACTGCTAAGCATTCATCTTACTCTTAATATATGAACTCTCAAAATTACGGCAATAGATATGTATAAATAAAAAATAATTAATTTCATTATATAATTTTTAATTATTGTAATTTTACATTTTTCTTATTTTTAATTATTTTACCAGTTGAATGCTGGTTAAATAATCATTGCCTTTTTTCAAAATTCAAACAATTTTTAATTTTAAATTGAATCGCAAATTTTTTAATACAAAATCCGATTCAAAGTTCAAATTTAAGTTAAAATACGATCGAGTCAAAGTCTTAATTTTGAATTAAAACAAATTTAGTCAAATTTAGACTTATATTAAATTATTTACTATACAATTTATTAATAAAGACTAACATTTTTTTTAACATTGACATGTAATAAAAAATCTTTAACATATTAAAATATTATAAAGATGTTAACGACCTATCTTAATTTATTTAGAAGATTCTTTAGATTGCAACAAAAACCCAATTAAATTTTGAAAAATTAATAACAAAAGATGTTGGAGATGTGAATATATAATGAAGACATCATTGCCGGTACTTATTTTGTACTCTTAATTTAAATTCTTTCATGGACTCTATTCAAAAGTTAGATGTACTTTTCTTCTATAAATATAGTTAGACAATATTAAATATTTGTAATCAAAAACTTCGAATGGTAGGTGTGAGTGGTTCAGCACTCTTATTTCTTAACTAGAGGTCTTGAGTTTGAGTCTTGGGAATGGAAAAATCTGTTTGGCCAACACTTTATTCTTTACTGGCTGACTTGATACGAAGGAGAATTAGTTTAAGAGTAGATAGTTTAAAGGCGCCTTCCTATAATTGGGATCCTCATAAAATACCTCGTGGGCTAGTAAAAAATTAAAAATTAAAAATTAGGGTAAACTTTGAAACTATTTGTAAAGTTACTTTTTTGTTATCATAAAATTATAAGTTGAAGTTACGAAACTATCTCTTTATAAAAATATAAATGAAAAATTACATACAATAAGATTCTCTCCGACAGCATACCTATAACTTTTTATTATAGAGTAATTATACTATGATTGTTAAATTTTTATGCATATCTCGATAGTGCATCGTTGCATTATTTTGTTGATATATATATTTTTATAATAGGAAGAAAAGCGTTACAAATTATATAAGTGTTCGTAAGTACCTATTCCCCGACTTATCCTCTGCGAGAATATGTAAGCACCCCGTAAGTGGGTGGTCAAAAAGTAGTGTTATTTTGTTCTTATATTATACAAAAGGACATGTGAAAGGGCAACCAAAAGTCTTGGTTTTTGGTACAAAGGTCCCACCTTTTAGATGGTAAGCTTGACTTATATCATTGGATACATTTGTGTCTTTGTCTTGCTAAATGACCTTAAAATCAAAGTTCTAAAGGAATGTTTTGGAGTTTATTGTACATGTTATGCTTTTACAATAAATTTCTATTATTTTAAAAATATTTAAGCTGCAGAACTACATATAATGTCATACACAATTAATAAATCACAAATGAGTATTTCCCACTGTCACACAGTTAAATTATTAAATTGGTACTTTGTCTCCAATTTATAAATTCAGATTTTAGATCTAAGTTGACAAAAGAAGCTAAATTGTATGATGAGGATTAGCCCTATAATGCAATGACCATTTAGGGGCAGCTTTCCATGTGTTCATATGTTTACCACTGGGAAAAGATAAACAAACAAAACTCAAGATTTCACCATCACTATGAACTTGTAGTGAAAGCTTAGTATAAAGGGTCTTGTTATAATAATTGGTTGAAAACGAGGGTCAGTGAGATGTTGATGTACATTTGAAGCCCAAAAGGCTAAATATCTAATATAATTTCCACTTGATGCAGCATAGATTTTACTTTTATCTTTTGTTATTTTTTAAGCTAGTGTTATGTTACTAATATTTACTGCAATCAATACATACCCTCACCTATTACCTAAAATTCCACTTGACTTGAGGATGGTCCTATTAATATTTCTTAATGTTTTAAAAATCAAACCAAAAATTGAACCAATAAGATAAGAAGTTTAAGGTTTAAAAGATTTAATCGGTATTATAAAACCGACTAAATATTAAATAAAATTAAAAATTTTCAATATGATTGAAAGAAATTGTTCTTATCAAAAGAGATTATTAAATGAAAATGAATCGATTTATTTTAGTTTATAAAAACTTATTAATTTCCAAGTGATCAATTTTTAACTAACAAGAGTTATTAAAATAAATTAAATTGAAAATTTTAAAACCAAACTAAAAAATTAAAGTTTCAAAATTTTTAAAATTGAACCGATTAAACTAATTGAATTTTTTAATCATAGGTATTTATTTCTAGCTAGAAAATAACCTTTTATTATTAGTAATTATGTATATACTGGGATAGTTATCCCATCATTTACAGTAAAGGAGTCCTGTAAAATATTTGGCAATTCTAACATTTTGAATCATTGAATACTAGATAGTTTCTACACATTTTTATTTTCTTAAATATGAATTTTAAAGTGTTTAATACCATTAAATACATATAATAATTTATAAATTATATACTTCAAATAAATAATTTATTAATTTAATTAAAATTTAATATATCCTTAAATTGAGTTACAGTTGTCCCACAACATTCGAAAATACAATCTTTTATAGAGGTAACTTGCTCCATCGATTTTGGACACCTTGTTAAGAGGCTACACAGCTTTTGATTGTGATGAGCTCTCTCACAAAACACGACTTATATGGCCAGGGGTCTCTCCATGCCCATATGCCTTTCCCTGATGACAATATTACTAAGCGGTGTCTCAATTCTAATACGTGCTTGAAACGTGCCCAACTATATAATAACATTCCCTTATTGTTTCACAGATACACGAGCCAATCCAGCAGAAAAGATAAAAAGTAAACAGGAGGAAAATTTGAACAGTTGAAGGAGTTCAAAGTTCAACTCTTATATTTGCCAGACTGCATATATAATGTTCATACTGTTGATAGATGATTGAAACTGTCTAATTGCTCATTCTAGCAAATAGAAATATGGAATCCCTCTCCCATTAAGAATTAAGAGGAAAAAGAAAAATTCTAACATCTGAGTGAGTACCATCCATCACTAGCAACCATTACAAAGAAACAAAAAGAATAGGTTGGGTCCTACCAAAATAATAACTTGTTTGACAACCTTACTTTATGCCCCATCCTCTTGTCACGAAAACCCGTCTCAATTACTTTTTTTTTCCCCCCCCCTTCTTGCAATTAGAGGCTTGAGAATCATCTAACTCGGTCAGATTATAAACAAAGTATACAAGATAATAATACACATGTTGCTGGCTAAAGACATTCCACATATTCGTTTTGCGTACCTTCCCAGCAAGTTCACCTTCATCCAAAATTGTGTGCTGCAGCACCCTTCATTCAGTCCTCCCCAGCTCCTTCAGATCTCCTCATTCAGCAGGAGAGTGCTGACATTGTCATTAACAGGCTTTCCAAAAGTTTCCAATCTTATTCAACCTTCGTTGTCTTTTCACACCCACATCTGGGGTTCGAGAGCCGAATAAATACTTTTACTCCCCCGCTTGCTGTTTCTGTTCTGCGGGTTTCAGCTGAACTGCAGCCGGAACAGCATGTCCATAAGGAAAGCCAGCAGACAGAAGCTGATGTGCCTTCCCTGCGGACTGTGCAGTAGCAGCAGCAAACTGGGCATGAACAAGACCTTGTGCAGGCAAGCCACCACCTTTAATATTGCTAGCTGCTGCACCAGCAGAAACAACTGCCTTTGAAGGATCACTGGTGTTAGCATTCGACAAGGAAAGCATTCCTGTTGACGCCCCTGCTGACCCTGACGGTTGCTTCTGCTGTTGGTCTCGGTGTCTTTGGAGATAAAAGCCACTTGCAGGCGAAGAGGTATTTGATAAATTTGTTGCACGTTGAGCTTGAGCTTGAGCTTGCATGTATGCATTCGCATACATCATATTTTGCTGCATCGCATGCTTTGTTACCTGTTGTTGATGCTGCTGCAGTTGCTGCTGCTGCTGTAATTGTGGCATAGCTACGGGGCTAGATGAAGGAACAATGTTATGTGGATGACCAAGGATTGGTTGAATATTCCTTCCCCCAATTGGAGATGGCTTCTGTGTTGGCACAGAGTTGGTCTTAGTCTGCTGAGATGATAGTGAAGAAGCCTGCCCTGCTTTATTACTTGTGGAGGTGGAAGTTGTCCTTGGGCTTCCACCCGCACCTTTAGAAATGGATGATGTCGTAGGTGAACCCACTCCCATTGAAGGAGATGGGGATTGATTGCTATTGGCTGATGGTTGTCCTTGTGAAATAGCTGATGATTTTGAGTTAGTTGCAAAAGATATTTGTGTGTGGCCTTGTTGAGTCCGTCCTTGCTGTTGGGAAAGGTTTTTGAGTGATGATGAAGTTGAAGCAAAAGATTGAGGAGGTATTTGGGATGTGGTCGACCTAACAGAATTTTTCCACTGAGGAGATTGAGCTGGGCTACTGCCGCTCTGCACGAGATTTTGAGGAAAGCCAGAGAGCACATTAGGGAATTTACCAGTAATTGAAGGTGGCGTGGAAATGTGGTCCGCGTAAACATTTCCACCACTACTTGTTGGCGCTTTGCTTCTTGCAGAAGCAGTAGAAGAAGGTGCCAATAACTGCTGCTTCTGAAGTTGAATCATCTGCTGTGATTGTGGTTGCTGTTGTTGTTGGGTCCGTTGCAGTTGCTGCTGCATAGAAATAGTTGTACTATTCATAGCAGCTGATGTAACATCATTGGATGTCCGTGCTGTTGCAGATCCTAGGTTAAGAGTTCGTGCTGAACTATCAATCACAGTGCTGCTAGGTGCTGCTGAAACAGATGCATCTGTTAGGTCTGGACGAGAAAAAGCAATCAACTGTCCGCTGGTTGCTGCAGTCTTTCCACCTGCCATGGACTTTCTCTCATCTTCCACACTAGAAGATTCATTCTCCCTCTTCTTGTGCTGTGCTGCTTGAGCAGCCGCAGCAGCTGCCATAAACTGATAGCCATGCCTTGCAGTCTCGGGAAGGCTTTGTAGAAGAGCATGATTTTGTGCGATGGCTGAAATATCCAAGCCTGGAGCTGTTGCAGCTCCATTAATGGAAGCAAATGACATGGCAAAAGCTTGAGAAGGAAGAAGTTCAACCCCAGCCTTTGTACTGTGAGGTTGCGGCTGCAGCTGTTTCTTTTCACTCGGATTGCCACCAGCATTGTTGACACCACCACTTGTGCTAACTGATGCTGGATGCATCATAGCAAAATTTGGCGGGTGCATGGGCATCGTGAAATTATGACCATATATATTCATACTTGATCGAGGCACTTGACTATCAGCACTTGAAGGGCTATCTTCACTGCCTAATTCCCCCTCAAGCCGAGCCTGATGGAGGGCATTCTGGCCTTGTTGCCGCTGCTGAAGCTGCAATGATTGGGATGTCTGGGTTTTGGTGGTCGGGAAGCCTTGCAAATTCCCATTACTTCCATTTGTGACACTTCCATGTGGCCTCTGCTGATTGACTTGATTCTGTAAATGCTTCTGAGATGATGAGGAACCACTAGAAATACTTTGGTGTTGGTGTCCTTGTTGGCTTTGTTGCAACTGCATCGGAGGTGGTTGCTGTTGTTGAAGCTGTGAAGGGTGGAGAATTTGAGAAGAATAGAAGGTCCCGTTAAAGAAAGGCATAGGCTGAGGATGCGTCCCTCTATAAGCTGGAGCTGGCCCTAAATGCGCAGGAATAGGGATAGGGTACGGTCCATTCTGCAATATTGCTAAGTACTGGGTTTCATTGCCAGGCATATTGGGGTAGTTGAAGCTCATTGCTGGACCAGTAACTACCGCTGTTGAACTGGCACTAACTGGCGCAGAACTAGAAGCACTTGAAGTAGCCCCTCCTGCAGGCAGGGGGGATTTTGCACTAGCCCGAACAGAGTTAGTGACTGCTGACTGTTGTTGACTCAAAGGGAAGATAAAAGCAGGACCGTGCTGAAATTCGTCAAAAACCCAAAAATCACCAACTGTCAGGAAATAGATCCTTAACATAATGGCACAACAAATACTATTTCCACCTGAAGTAAGGATCATACCAGGATATTACTAGGTGCTCCAGGCGGTAAAGCTTGCTGGAGTAAAATCTGTTTTCTCTGAGCTGTTTCCGATACGTTGCCAGCCTGAGAACTCTTGTCTTTCCCTGAATGGGAAGGAAGACCCTGCGCCTTGTCTTGCACGGCGTTTAATCCTTTACCAGCTTGCATTTCTGTGGGGGGGGCAGCATTTAAATTACAGGTCTTTGCCCCAAGCTGTAACGCGGAACCCGGCGCAGCTGGCCAGAATGGATTCATCCTTGTAAATTGCTGGTGGTAGTGAATATTCCGTGCAATGTACCAATGGGTAGCACACCTCTTTGGCCGTGGTTGGTTAACAAGCAAATGCGGAGGCTACACAAGGTTTTTGAAGAGAGAAAAAGAAAATGGAATTGAGACGTCAGAATCCACTGGAAGAAAGCCTGATAATAAACTGGAAGGCGTAATAAACAACAAGACGATGTAATGACAGACCTGTAAAGCGGCAGACGCAACAGAGCTTCCATCCACGGATACAACTCCTTGTAAAGGTGCCATATATCTGTTTGATTAGTAGAGCGTCATTTTCTGAGACGAGAGAATCTAAAGTACTGGGGTACGACTTTCAATATTCGAAGTTAATAATGAACACAACAAAACATAACAGCACTACAGTACCCCATGTGAGGAAGCCCGGGCCAGCCAGCCATAGACATTGGCAAAGACAAAGAGCTTGATTGAGCTGAAAACAAGATTGAAAAAAACCAAATTTATGACAGTAAATCAATGTGAAAAAAATCGAGAATAAAAATTTTCCATTCACAAAAAGTAGGGTCATCCCCCAAAGAAGGGGGAGGGGGAGAAGAAAAAAGTAAATATTACCATTTTTCTCAAGATTGGGTTGTTGGTGTTGCTCCCGGATATTCTGTTGTGGCTTGTCTCCACTGCGAGAAACAGTAACAGTACCACTATTTCTGTCACTCTTCTCCGAATCCAGCTGGAGATCAATATTCCTCTCTTTATTATTAACAATTGGCTTCAGAGACTCAACCTCTCCTGTTGCTGCCACTTTAGCCTTTTTCTCATCAAGATCCACATTCATAGCTTCCTCCCCAATTTTCACTGCTTCTTCATTTTCTTTGACCGTAGCCTGTGCGCACAAACAAAAACAATCATAAACACACCACAATTAATTCCCAAGCCTACACCTTTTACCAAAATAGAGCTTATGTGAGGAAAAACAGTGTTGGTGGTCCCCGCTCACCGTTTCAACATCTCTGACCACTGCTTTAGGATCAACAACCACAAAATCAATCTCGCTGTCCCTTTCGGGAGATGACCTCAACGGAGGAGGAGCCTGTAAAACCGATACAAACAAAAAGCTTAAGAAAGAAATAAAATAAAATAAAATAGAGTTTTCATAAATCCTCACCATCAGATCTATCTGGAACTTCTCTTCTCTCTGACCTTCATTCTCAGAAACCATAGTTTTCCTGTGAAAGAACAAAAACAATTTCCCAGCCATTGAGAATCGGACATCATCCTACGACAAGAGAATCAAAGTAAAGGAAATTGAATGAATGTTATCTTACGCTTTAGGGGGTGCCAAGGTTTCGCAATCATCTTCCAAACCAACCCTAGATGGAGATTCCTTCCTGGGTGACTCTGGCTCCTGCTTGGTCAAAGCTATATCTTTAGTCTCTAGATCTTCAGTCACCTGCTTCAAATCCGATAACAAAGTAGAACTACTTAGGTTCTCCTTCTTCAGAGAATCCGGCTGTAATTGCAACTCTGCTGATGAAGAAGCTGAGTGATTGGCCAACAATTTGCATGAAACTCCATTTTCAACTGGGTTTGTTGAATTCTTCTCCGCATTAGGAGAATAATTATCGATTTGTGGTGGCAGATCCAAATCCACCTTGGTTGTGGACGAAATGAGGCTATTACGAACTGGTAAATTTGATTGACTCTCATCCTCGTACTTAACTGGTCGCGGTCTTTTCCTCTTCGGCGCTGCAAATTTGTACGAGATTTCACCGATAACAAAAAGGCAAAAGAACCGGTCAGTTAACTCCCCAAAACTGGAACGGTTTATGTTCTGTTAAGTTGACTTGAACCTGGGGATTGGACTGAAAATAAGGGAATCTTAATTTGATCCCAAATTTTCTATCTTATTCCGCCATTTTCTCAGCAACTGAACAGAACATTGGAGAAGAAGTTCAAAGAGGAGGAGTTGAGTTTTGAGATTTTTGACAGCCCAAGGAAACTCACCAATAGCAGAAATGGGAGCAGTAGCAAAAGAGCTAGAATTAGTTAGAGGAATTGAAGACGACTGAGGTAAGGAGTTAGAGATCGGCGACGAAACTCGGGATTTGGCATCAGCAGTGAGCTTATGGTTGCTCATTTCTTTTGAAGAATCAAACTTCATGCCATCACCTGCAATCGTATCCTGCCTTGAAGGTCCTTGCGGCTGATTCATCAGTCCATACAACACTTGGGCGATCTCCATCTCAATCTCGTCTTGAGTCGAGGAAGCAGACTTTGAAGACGATTTTGGCGGTCTCTGCTTTGAACCATTAGGCTTCTACAAAAAGCAAAAACATTTTTCACTCATTTGAACGAACGCATCAAGAAATCAATAAAAAGAAGTGAATTTCCAAAGGAAAGTCACAAACCATCTTCTTTTTAACCGAAGCATTAGAAGAGGACGGCGAGACTGGTGCCGGAGACGCGGAAGCTGAAGCCAACACCGTCGTGACGCAAGGACCACTGGATCTCACGGGAGATGAAGAAGCTTGGCGGTTAAGTTGCTCCGTACCAACTCCACCATTCCAACAATCATGAGACCTCTTAGCAGATGCTGCGAAATATAAATTTTTTAGCCAAAGAAGATCGATCCGCACACTGAAAAATCTCGAACTCTTTTAAGCCATAACAGAAAATTCAATTCCACCTCTCTACCTGACCGAGCTTTTCTAGGCACTGACACGGCAATCATCTCATCGGGAGCCTTCCACGGCGTCACCGTAGCAGCCGTAGGAGGCGGCGGCGACGCTTTGAAAACTTTTGCCGGCGGGGGGAAATTTTTGCGATGATGATGAAGATGATTATTCGAGAAGGAAGAAGGATTGGGTGGGAGCATCCTCATGGAACTCCCTGGACCTCCATCATCCTCCTCCTCCTCCTCATCTTCCTCTTCATTAACACTCTCCTCCGAACTATAATCTCCACCATCCTCTCTATTCGTCCCGTGGAACAACCTATCTCCTCTCCGCCTCTTTCTCCGGCTGTTCAGCCGATCTCTGTCTCTATCTCTTTCCCTGTCCCTCTCCCGCTCTCGATCTCGATCCTTCTTTCGCCTCACGGCCTCCGGCAGCTCCACCGGCCCATCATCCTCTGGGACACAGAAAACACAAACTCGCTGTTAAGAGAAAAAAAGAAGGAAAAAGAAAGAGGCAGCTTATCTGAGAATAGTTGGATCTGATGTGAAAAATCACAAACCTGGTGAGTCTCTGATACTGCTACTTCTATGTCTTCTTCTAGATAAACCATTGCCTGCGACTCTCCTAGAGTCTCTGCTACGTTCCATGTATTACCTCTCTATTCACTCACCGAATCAGCTAGATTGTTCTCAGTCCTCTCATCTCCCATCACCCGAAAACCATGCACCTATTTGATCCTTTCGGCACACAGAGCTTTTCACTAATCTCTGCTTCTCTCTATCTGCACCTTTCTATCTGACCCTCTCTCGTTTTCTCATCTTTCCACCTATATGAAACCCACTCCAAGGCCTAGTCAACGGCCGTGATCTTTCCAGCTTCATGCCCTGTCAGATCTCAGCCTTCCATTTCAGGACGCATCTGACGGATACGATTGACTAGGACTGACATGGCGAGATTAAGTCCGTTGGATATTCAATAGGTATTATTTTAATCATGATTCTGATTATTTATTCCTTTTAGATTTTCGTATTAAAATATAGTCTCTCCTTGTTTGTGATATTATTATTTAATGGGGACGGTCTTAATTAAATATGGGGTGAGTAAGGGTAACTTACGGTATATCTTCCATGGGCTCGGTGGTCCCCACTATAATGCCACCAAAGGCAATGGAATTTGACGGATGCAATCTGCTGTAAGGAACAATATCTGGCCGCTAGATCAAAATTTTTACGTGGCAATTATTTTCATTTTCTTAAAAGAAAACAAGACACTGAAACACCCCTCCCCTAGTCATGCATCAAATAAAAAAAGCCCCAGATACCAAGGAGAAAACGAGCCCAAGCTGGTGGTTCGGTAATGCGGTTTCGATCAATAAGCACCATCTGGATCGTTGGTCCATCCCAATCAGACGGCGGAGCATCTCGGTGAAGGGGCGGTAACTCGAGCCCGGATCACGGAACTTCCGAGAATCGTGGGACCCGCAAGAATTTGCTAGGTAGATGCTTATCTGGAAATTATTTGCTCGCCCTTGGCCTTCTTGTCACGTTCCCGGGCCCCACTTTGTACATAATAATAACAAAATTGAAAAACAAAAGAAAAAAGAGGAGTAGAAAGAACAACGTACTACCTCGGTCAAAATTCACCGCGCAGTGAAAAAAGCAACCAATAGGGAAAAGAAGAAAAAAACAAATCCCTCTTGTTTTGCGCTTTTTTATAAATGCACGCGCTTCTATTCGGAGTTTCACATTCCGGGAGTGCACTGAATTAAAAAAGCAGATCAGTCCTGCGTGGGAACGTCATTTTCTTGACGTGTCATGGCTATCAATTCGACACCTATGCAATCACCCTCATTTATTCTTCGCCTCGGATCTCGTTACGCGCTACGCGTCGACAATCCTTTCTTTTTCTTTTGCCCACGCACGAACAAAAACGGCCTGTAAGAAAATATCTTTCCGCTAAAGAAAGGAGAAAGAGATAGCATTACCATGGCGTCAGATATTATCCAATGACGTGGCGAGAACAGCTTCTTTTGATTTTCTATCCATTCAGACACTCTCCTTATCTTAAAAGTTAAAAACCTGATCGCTCTCCGTCGTTCTATCAATACCCAGAGAAAAGAGGAATTAATTTATGGGACACCAAGGTTACCACGTCACATCTGGGGCCCATCGGTTTTTATGTAATTGACAACTTGCTCTCTTTCCTTTTGTCGCCTTTTGCAAAAGAAAAGTCTCGGACAAGATGCCACGTTTGCAAGTTTGGTAGCGACATCATCAAGGACTCCGAGCCTACGTGGCTGTTTCGGTAACGCTCGGCCGTCAGTCATAGCTATAGCTGTTGTTTCCCTACTACTACTACTACGAGTCTAGAAGAGAAAAAGAGAATCACTTGGAAGTGGGGACTTCTATTTGCGCATTTACACCTTTATTAGTTCAACAGTGTTTCGATTGCATCACTAGAGGAAAGCTGGCTTAATCCAGCATTAAAAATGCGAATTGGGAAGTGCCAACATCATGTGTTAAAAAAGTTACTACTATTTCCAATTTCTTTATTGCTCTCGCCAGATCTTGATCTACTTTTTTTTTGCTCCTCAAAGATTAAGATAACGATATTATTACTATTTATTCCAGTACTTGGAAACAGCTAATCAAAGAGAACATAAATATAATAGCAGTTTGTTTCATGCTTGTTAAATAGTTTTCTAATGCATATGCGTTATTATTTATGTTAAGTTTATATATAATGCCAAGTAAGCGACCACTGCGATGCTAAATAAGACATTACGGTTCCAATACATTTTGGTCATAATGTAACATCGGGCGCTTGTCATGTAACTATGGACCAACCAGTGGTGGCAGGTTAATGTTAGCTGATCTTTTCTAACATTAAAAAATGGAGCCCTGGAGACTTTTAACTCTTTATGCTCATTTAATTTTGCGTAATTCGAGTCAATAACTTGTAATTAACTCGTAAATCTGGATTTATTAATTATATTTAATTTTTATTAATTAAACTTTGACGAGTTACATTGGAACTTGGATTGTTTTGACCTAACTCAAGCTATGATTGTTAATTCTTTATTGGGAGAAGCATGAATTGAACCTACTCGGGATAGTGGCACACGACAGGCTCTCTTGGACCATTGTGACTTGAAAAAATATTGTTTAATCAATCTTTGTAATTGAAATCACAAGATTCGACCTTTGGCTATGGACAAAAGGATTATGTTCTTTCTTTTTCAAATTTTGGTGGTGTGGGGACACATTCTAATGTGCCACGTGGATGTGGGTCCACGTGGAAACGTGGAACAGCATGGGAAAGTGCAAAGCTGCGATACGTTTTAGGATAGTCATCTTTACAAAAGCGTGAGGGGTTCGTTGCCTTCTGACTATTAAATATAAGGGGAATTAAAATAAGTTATTAATTGAAGTGGAAGCAATAGGAAGTTAGAAAGAAGACAAAAGCTTCCATGGAATGAATCATATGCTTCTCATTTAAAGCTTTGACTACTAATTATTCATCTTTACTAACTCTCGAAATTATGGTAATAGAATATATACGAATATTACATCTCACAAAAAATAAGATTGTGTAGTACTTAATTGTTTCAAATTTTACAAAAAATAAGACTATGTAATGCTGAACTTCTTCATATTTCAAGTATTAAATTTTAAATAGAGTATATAAAATGATAATATAGTATTAAAATTTAAATAGAGTTTTTATATATATATTTAATTATGCGGACATTAGTAATTATTCATTCTTATAAATTTTATAGATTGAATATTTTATTTTATAATGTATTAAATATATTAATTTAAATATTAAATAATTTCTTAACATATGCGTCGAGGCGTTATTTCCTGCAAAAAAAAAAAGGCAAATGCGACATGTGATGGAATAGAAGAAAGCATCGAGGAAATGGTATGGACGTTTTTCCATTGAAAGAAGCTTTTTGGGTACACAAAAAATGAATGAGAAAGTGAAGTACTACTCTACAAGGGGTCAGGGGCAAGGAGGAAGGAAGGAGAGTGGTGGATGCAGGAGGAAAACCTAGAGTGGGCTTTAGAGTTTGGACACAAAAGTCCTATGAAAACAACGTGTGTCATTCTTGGTGGACCACTTCTTGTCTTATTGTATATCTCACTGCTTCACAAGTACGTCAGTGGGTTAGAAATTTTTACATGCATTACACAAACTTTACTCAATTTTGAAACTAATAACTCAAACTTTAAAAATAACAATTAAGTACTCAATTTTTTTCATTTTTCAATTCTAACTCAATGTTAACATTTCTATCAACGTTACAGATGTAGTTTGTCTCATAAGACGGAAAACTTAAACAATTATACACATAAAGTTTGATTAAGTTTAACTAAACTACATTATTTTAAGATTGAAATTCCTAACTCAAACTTACTATTTAATCGTTGAAATTAAAAATCCAAAATTAATTCGCACAGAAAGAAAGGAGGTCTAGGATGACAAATTAGGATTTTATTCAAATTGTTAGAAAATTGTATCATTGTCATCTTATACCTAAAATGAAGTAATTTAGTTAAATCTAATTAATTGCTTATGATTTATATCTTATGTAATAAGACATGTAAGCAATGTTAATAGAAATACTAATATCGGATTATAATAGAAAAAAAAATTGGAAGTTTAAATATTAATTGTCACTTTTAAAGTTCAGATTATAATTACAAATTTGAATAAAGTTTAAAAAAATTTTATTAATCCTTTGTAATAATAATAATTCAAATTTTAAAAAATGACGTTAAAATGTTTTAACCTTTAATTTTGTCCAAAAATAATTTGATATTAAATTCTTTATACTAACACAACGAATCAAGTTAAATGAATATTTTTAAAAACTAGTATTAACTTGTTACCAGGCCATAATATATAAAATAAATTATTGAATTTACAATAACTTCCATAATATTCATTAATAAAAAATTATATTTTAGTTTTAAATTCATAAAATTTAATTTTTGTACTTAAATCACTCTTAATTGATGCTTAGTATGGTTGACCATTACAGTGGAGGGTGTCACCATCAGTCTTAACTAAACACTCTCCTTAAGCTAAAATTATTGGTTGAGTGTTGAAACTCGTGGGGAAAATCTCTTAAGAAAATAACAATGGGTCACTTGGCTTGGGCAAATATGAGTTGTTCTTTGTTGACGACACTTAGACAAATATCAATTTTTCTAATGAAAACTCTTCAGGATGTATGCTGCTGGACATCGCCAGGTGATTGAAATGTCAAAAACATTTTCAAATGTGGGGTCTGTCAAGTTACTTTAAATTATTTTATTGTATTTTATTACATAAAAATATATTAAAAAATGAATAATGATTGAAATTAAAGTAAATTTTTAAAGAGAAATTTATGTACTCTTAGCATATGATGCTTTTCTTCTCTTATTTCATTAGGGCAATATCACTCAATTATTACTTATAACCAATGTTAAAAAATTTAATCAGTTCGATGTTTCAACCGTAAAACTTTTTTACTGTCTAATTTTTTTTTGGAAGTAAACAAAGGAAACTTCATTAATAAGCACTGTCAGCAACTAAAGCTGAAGAAATAAAAGAAAGAAAAGATAAATCTCAATAAATAAGATCTGGCATAAGACTAGCATTTATCGGAAGAGAATGAGCTGCACAGTTTACAGATCTTTTACAGAAATCAAAATAAATATTATTTATGGAATTACAAAGAAATAAGCAATTATTAATAATCAAATCAACTTCGGACCGATTGCGACAAGTTGAAAGAATACCCTGAATAACTAGTTGCGAATTTAATTCAATAATAACAGAGGGTAAGTTTTACTTTTTAACTCAACTTAATACCTTACGAATTCCCATAGCTTCTGCAATAGAAGGATCCAAAACTTCAGAATAAATATTACCATCAGTAGCTATACAATCATCATTGTTATTTCGAACAACAAAACCAGTACTAACCTTCCTTAACTCTTTGAAAATAGCAACATCTGTGTTGATTTTAAGATAACCATCTGGTAGTTTTCGCCAAATAATAGGAATAGGATGGGCTTAGTTTAATCACCCTTATTATTAAAAACTGATCAATTTATTAATTAATTGGACAATTTTTATTAATTAATAAGTTCTTCGATAAAAAAGACAATATTTTTAATTATATTTCAAATTCTTTAATTTTATTCAATCTTTAACTGATTTTATTTATGACAGTCGGTTAAACTTTTTAATCCTTAAATTTGTTGTCTTATTAGTTTAACCTTCGGTCCAATTTTTAAAATATAACTTATAAATCTCTATTAATTAATTAGAGGTAATGTTAGGTGAGATATTATTGTTTTAAATCCTTTGATTTTGAAGAAGATCCTCTTGTGTTTTTTTAAGAGCACGTGTTGGTTGGATCAACTTTGAAGACAAAATGGATGGGTACGTAAATAAATTATTGATCTCTGTCTAAGTAACTGAGAAAGTCAAGCCCAGAATCAAAATGGGCTTTACTGTATAAATCTTTGATTGGGTTAACTTATTGCTAATATCTTATAATATTGGAGTTATACACGCTAATTCATACACTTCTAATTAATAAATTACTGTTGACACAAACATGTTCCAGACAAACTTGGGCATTACTCCTTGTTGTTTGTGCAACGAAGAAAGGCACTTCTGATGCAATTATTCTATTTTAACTATATTTTATTAAATCTTATCAAACATTTACATACATCCTATGTAATAACGTAAATATACGGAAGAGATTTAATGGAATATGATAAGGACAATATAATTGGTATAAGAAAGCTGATCTCTTTTTGATTTAGGTGAGATTTATATTTTATTCTGTCTCAACCAACTCAAAGTATATGTTCAAATATTAAATTAATCAAAAATTTGATCACCTGATAAATAAATAAATAAATAAATTCAACTCAAGCTATAATCAACTCTAAAAATAGGTATAAAAACAAAAATAAGTAACTATAATCTAAAGACGATGAGCTTATATTTGCTCAAAGATACCATTTTTGTGAATTTATCTCCTTAGATATTTATAACACTTTGATTCTACTTTTATTTTTTCGTTGTGGTTTTCAGTTTTTAAGTTTTATTTTTTTAAAATAAAAATAAAAACTATTGATATTTTTACCACTAATAATAATTACATATGAGATAAAACTTAAAAATAAATTATTTTAATTAATACATTTATTTTGATATCTTACATAATATTTGTTAACAAATTATTAAAAATTAGTTTAATAAATAAATAAAATTTTATATTTTAAAAATCAATATTTATTTAATATAATTTAACTATTAAATAAAATTTTATTTGAAATTTATATATTTTGAAGATATTTTAAATTTAATTATGTTTATTAATTCAATTTTATTACAAAAATCAAATAAATTTATAAAGTAAAAATAATTCTTATTAATAATTATTTTAATTAATTAATTATAATATTAAGTTAAATTATTCATAATTCTTATTGAAAATTAATCTATTAAAGAATTAAATAATATATATTTATTTAATAGTAAATACTATGAAAAAATAGGCATATAAAACAAAAACTACATTTTATAGTTTTTATAAATTTTGAAAACGTAAAGAAACTAAAATAAAAAACATAAATGAAAAATTAAAATAAAGAAGTTTTCAATTTTTATTGAATTTGAAAAATAAAAAAAAAATCTTAATTAACTAACTGAATACTAATTTACCCTCTGTTTCTTTTTTAGAAATAGGAAGCCGTAACATTACAGCTAAATCATCATAATATTTATATGTCTTTTGAAATAATATTTATTTCAAAAAAATCATAATATTTATTTCAAAAAAATCATAATATTTATATGTCTTGCGTTATTTAATCAATATTTTAATAGGTGAGTTTGTTTGACTTTGACATCACATTAAAAAAAAAGGGCGAGTTTGTTATTTAATTTATTAATAAATTATTTATATATTTTTTAAAAAATTACCCATTATACATCTAGAAGATAACGAGTATGGTGTTCCACCTCATAAAAGCACGACTTGAAAAAGATTTCTTTTTGCTAGTTATTGCCCTCCAAAAATGTTTCAAATTCTTCAGATCTACACACTCCCGAAAGATGGTAGACCATGGCTAAGCATCATGATTTGTTTTACTTCAGATGCCCGGACTGCACTACCTGAAGAAACTTCAAAAGTCCTACTCAAAAGAGCTTAGGTTCTTATCTCCGTTTCTCGTGATTCCAAGCACACCTTTTGGTTGCACCATGTTTATCCATCTACTTGCTTTTACTATCTTCTTATCCAATGACCCGATGACTTTCATGCCATGACTTTAAATTCTTTGTTTCAGGTCAAATTTAAGGTGCCTTGCAATCATGCACGCCCACATATTAGCCATTAATTGGTTGGATCATAATCAAAAAGGCTGCTTTTAATTTCTGTATAAAGGTCACATTCCATATGTTCGTTCACATATTGTTCATCCCATTCGCATGTTTTAGACCATAGTCAAATAAAAAAAAAAGGGTTTCATGAAGAATGGTCAATGGTGGTTTTCAATTTGGAGTTGCTTAAATTTACGACCTAGTGAAGCTTAACCATATAAATGTATCTTTCATTACGGTTTGGTTCAAGTGATTAAAACAAGTTTTCTAATTCATAACAATTACTCAATTGTCGATTTTGTATCACGTAATTAATATGCTAAAGAAGAAAAAAAGAGGTAACAAAACCTGATGCATTGATTTCTTTCCAAAAGGAAGAGAAGTTTGAAAATTGTAGCTTATGTGCTTAATACTTTTCTTGTACCATCATTTGGTTGACAAAGACAAGGTGGCAACAGTTATAACATAGTCCGGCATTCTAAAACAGTTTCTAGTTTCATTTCTAGGATTATGATCCAGACATGTAATAAAAGTTCCTTCCTCTCTTTTCGGTACGTCGGTGAATTTGGCCATAAAAAGGATCATATCCGGTTGAACTGATAAAGTTAACGCGTCAGATTCCATTATGTAATAAATAAATTATTAAATATTTATAATATTTCGTAGTTCATATTATTTTAATAAATTAATCAATGTTCTCCATCGCCGTTGATTTTTCTTCTATAACAGCCGTCAATCACCACGTTTCTTGTAATGGTCCAAAGTGGACCATACATCATACGATCAAGCATATGGATACATTAATGCATGTCCCTACTACACGGATCCATCACATCTCATGGCCACTTCCAATAAAATTCAATAACAACAAAAACATCGCTTTCGTTTCACACACGTTGTATGGAAAAAAAAAAATCCAAAGGAATATATAAATCATAATTCAATTTTTAAAATTATTTTTTTTGTTAGACTATTAAAAAAGAAGAAATTAAGCTCCGTTTCTTCTACTGTTAAGAGGCGTTAGTTGACTAGCCAGCCGTCAGATTGAAAAAAATATCGATCCGCCCACGTGTATGGATGATGGCGTGCGTTGGCCCCACTTTGCATGATCCTCTCATGTGTTATGCCTCTATATAACTAACTTCTAAAGAGCAACCACGTTCACTAAACACCAATTACTTCTTCTGTGTAGCTTCTTAAGCTTGGAGAAGAAAAGAAAACGCAGAGCAGAGGAGGTTCACTTTGGAGGAAATCATGGCCGGAGGGGGTTTTGGGACATCCGCCGGCAGTGGGGCGGAGTTTGAAGCCAAGATAACGCCGATAGTCATTATTTCATGTATAATGGCTGCCACTGGTGGTTTAATGTTTGGCT
>JAOQMS010000180.1:53173393-53185796 GCA_027563885.1 Erythroxylum longipes
TTCATACTATCTTAAAAATTGTAATAAATTCAATATAAATTCGTTGTTAACAATTATAATAATTATTAAATTCAAAACCAATTCGTCACAAAAACAAATTATAAATCTAAAACAAATTTGTCACAAAAAGTCTTTAAAATTGTAATAAATTAAAATAAATTTGTTTTTAACAATTATAAAAATTATTAAATTAAAAATTAAAATTTATGACTAAATAATATTAGCTATTAAAAAATTTTGTCACAAAAGGTCATAGCTACGTATACAGAACGTTGCTAAAAACCTTTTGCTATAAAAAAATATTAGTAGTTAAAACTATTTTGCTACTAAAATAAAATCGTTACAAAATCCTATTAGCTAAAAAATGCTAATTCGTTATAAAAAGTTTTTGCCTACTTTTAAGAAATGTCAGCAAAACTTAGTAGCTAACACTATTCTGCTATAAAAATAAAATCGTCACTAAAAATAATTACCTACGAATAGGATTTAGTAGGTAAAAAGCTTTTTCTACGAAATATAAACGTTGCACAAAACAATCCACGACGTTTTTAGTATCGTCGCTTATAATTTTTACAAACGAATCATTTTTGTTGAAAACAAGTTTCTGCGACGATTCTATGAAAATGTCACGGATGTTATTTTTCTATTGGGAGCAACGATTTGAGCGACGATAATTTTTCGTCACCCATACTAATTTAAGACGATTGGTTATTCTTTTATGACGTTTAAATATGTTGCTAAATGTCCTTGATGTTGTAGTGCTAGTTTGATTTAACTTTTAAAATTCGTTGAATTGTCGTGTAAATAATATTTGAATAGTTAACACCTAATATTGTATTTTATTTATTTTTTAAAATTTTAAATAAATAAATAATTTATTTATATTTTGTCGTATTTAACATTGTCCTTATGTTGATCAAAACTCCCAACGTTCTTTCCTATGAAGACTTTGAACCAAATTCCTGACAAGAATATTAATAGAACCAACAAGAGTGACGGATGAGACCAAAGCTGGCAGTTCAGTATGCATTAGTGACGTTGACAGGGAACTTTTAGCACTAAAGATGCCGAAATCCTAAGAATGATAAAATTAAAGAAACCATTCTTTGATATCATACACGAAATGGCCCTTTCTACTTTGGTTTTTCCCCTTGCACAGTATTATGATGAACTGTCATCTTGAAGCTTAATTTTCTTAAAACTTATCGATGAATGCATATTCGAATGATAAGAAGAAACAATTCGTTAATTAAAAAGGTAAAATCATTGGTGTAGAACCATATGCAATGCTTCAACTCTAGATCCAACACCGCCAATAAGAACAATCCTGTATACATCAAATTCAAAGAAAAATGATATTAGAAAGTAACATATAGGTCATGAATTTATACACGCAATGATTGATGATTCTTACAATTGTCTGTTGAAACAACCAAAAAGCAGGATCTGAAGTTTATAGTGAGTATTTAATGATGTCTGAAGAACACATGTGAGTCCGTGAGATGGTTATATAGCAACTGCCAAAGCTTTAACAAGTCTCCTCAGTTTCTCTCAGCACTACAACATCACAGGATCTTCAGGGCAATGGAGTTGGTGGAGAGGACTTTGGCTATTCATGTGTTAATGGCATTGATGCTGCAGGTTATTGATGCAACTGTTTACGAAGTTGGTGATTCTGCTGGTTGGACCAACGTAGGTAATGTTGACTACAAACAGTGGGCGGCTACGAAGAACTTTCAACTTGGTGACACAGTCAGTAAGATTCTTCTTCTTCTTCTTCTTCTTCTTCTTATATGCATATCGAATTGACCTCCATATACATTCATGATTGCTGCTGCTTCAGTTTTCAAGTACAATGCTCCATTCCACAATGTGATGCGAGTGACTCGCGCCATGTATAGAGCATGCAACACCTCCGCCCCTGTAGCTACCTACACCACAGGGAACGACTCCATTACATTTAGAACTCGAGGTCACCACTATTTCATATGCAGTAAATATGGCCATTGTGAAGCTGGACAGAAGGTCGACATCAACGTGCCTCGCGATCATCAGGTCCCAGCTCCACCTCCTTCCGCTTCCCCTCCACCCTCTCCACCAGTTCCCTCTGTCAAAAGTCCTGGTCCACCATCCCAGAAGAACAGAGCAATGTCACTTAAGGAACTGAAAATTTCTGCTGGTAATCTTGCCCTGGCAATGGCTGCTCTATCAACCTTGGTGTTGGGTTCTGCTTAGTTGGTAACTTTGGGGGAGGTTTTTACGTATAGGTTGTTAAGACTTTGTCGACCTCACTGACTTGATAAGTGTATTGCAGATTTTTATTACATGTTTCATACAAATTCAACCAAGAAATGGAGTTAATAAGTTTTTAGTTATTGAAATCAATTGAAGAATTGTAAAATTGAGTACGTATTTCATCAGAAATGAAGGGTACGTAATAAATTGCAATTGCATTGAATCATCTTTAACTCCATTAGAGTCTAAGAATTCACAACTGTCAGCTGTTTTTGTAATATAAAAACAATTAATATGTACATTAAGACTAGCTCCGCATGGATTGATCACTTTCTCTTTGAAATGTACGATGAATTGGAAGCCCCGAGACTTCTGTCAATCCATGAACCTTCTCCAAACTGGGTGCTGCTTCCAAACTCTTTGAGCTATGAGATCGATAGGTACGTTCTTGGTCTCGGGCAACAAGAAGACTACAAACACACTCATTACAAGTATCCAAACGGCAAAGAAGAAGAAAATATAGGCACGCAGATGACACATCATAGATAAAAAGGCCTGAGCTATGATGAAGGTGAAGAGCATATTGGTACTAACTGCGAAGGCAAAACCAGCAGCCCTTGTTTCTACTGGAAATGTTTCACTTGGTATCAACCAACCAAGAGGACCCCAAGACCATGCAAACGACATAACAAACAAGCAAACTAGCACCACAATCAATGCTGCAACTGGTTTTGTGAGTGATCCTGTTGCTGCCAACTCAAATCGTAGAAGAAATCCAATAGTAATCTGCATAACAACGAATGAATGAGTATACGTTCTTGTAACAATAATAATAATAATAAGAGCAGGTTGAAGAAGAGAATATTCATAATCATACCATACATAAGAACATTTGTATGCAAGCTTGAAGAAGCAACTTCCTCCTCCCGATCCTATCCACTGCGTAGATCGAGACCAACGTACTCAAAACATTCACAGTTCCAGTGATCACAGAAGACAAAAGTGAAGCATCTTTCTTGAATCCAACAGTTTCGAACAAGACAGGGGCATAAAACATAATAGCGTTGATTCCCGTGAACTGTTGAAACACTTGAAGCGATATGCCAATAACTAGAGGAGGAACACTAGCGCGCTTCATAAGGCTTCTAAATGGATTCTTCACTTGTTGGGACACTGCACAAGCATTCTTAATCTGCTTAAACTCATCATCAACATTACTCACCCCTCTGATCTTCTTAAGTGCTTCATATCCTTCTTCCTCCTTTCCATTCTCAATGAGGCTCGTTGGGGTTTCACTAATGATTATGGAGCCTATGAGTAGAACTGCCGCCGGAACACTCGCCAGTCCTAATGATACTCTCCACCCATTTGGATGCATCTTCGCGGTGCCATAGTTCACAAGATTTGCAATCAATATTCCCATGGTAACAAACAGTTGGAACAGAATGTTCACTGCCCCACGACGATGAACCGGTGCAATCTCTGATAAGAACAATGGAACAGCCTGCAAAAGGTTTCAAGATGTAACAATGTTTACATTGCTAAAAGAACATTACAATTCTATTGAAAAGAATTAAGGGTAAAGACCTCATTTCCAAATCCAACTCCTACACCAAGAAAAATCCTGCCAACTATTAACATTGCAATGTTTTGAGCACCACCACTGAGCCCAGCTCCTGCCAAAAAGAATCCTGACGCAACAAGAATTGCCGGCTTCCTCCCATATTTTTCACACATTTTGGACGCAACAAAACTAAAAACAAGAGCTGCAAGGTAGAGCGAAGATGTAAAAAGCTGAAGTTTCTGATCATCATATTTGCAGTAATTATCTTCTGTAGCATGGAGTTTTCTTTCATGGACCCTTGGAAAGAACTTGATCAAAAAGTCATCCATTCCAGTCACTCCACCTGAAACAGATAAACGGATTAATATAAGTTTGGTTCATTAAACTTGTACTTCAAATAATAAGAAAGAGTACCTGAAATCCCAATGTCATAACCAAACATCAGGCCACCAAAAGCTGCAAGAATCCAACATATGACTGCATAAGCTGTGAGCTTTGATGGGAAGGTATTCTTCTCAGTAGTATCCATCTTCTTTCTGATATCAACGTTCTTGATCCAAGCAGGTTTTGCAAATTAGAGGACAACACTGATTTGATTCACAATTGATATCTTCTTGTTTTGCATACGAATAAAGAAACCAAAACTTCCTGTGCATAATGAAGCTCTCATTTTCCATTTTTATATATACAATTTTGCTCTTGACAGGCTTGTATCCTTAGATGTGCAAGTTTGAGATAACGTTGCCAGATAATGATAGTTCAATAAAGTTATCCATTGATTGCAACTACTAAATTTTCAAGCTATATAATTAGGATTGAAAACGTTATTTTTTTAAGTAATTATAGTAAAACAGACAATAATTCCTGTCAAAATCAACTGCAACATGATTTCTTACATTAACAAATTCCAACTAAATGGATGATATCCATTAATACATGAATTAAAACTCGAAGCAACTGTAATGGTGTATTTGTTTCTTCTTTTGTTATTCAAGTCAAAGCAACACTTCGTGGTTATAATCTTCCACTTCAACGTAGATTTCAAAGACAAAGTGATTAATCCATGTGGAGTTAATCTTAATGCACATTATTTGTTGGGATTAACAGCTGCATAACTCGTGATTTCTACGAGGTTGAAGATTATTTCAATGTATTCCAATTACACAACACTGCATTGTGATCGAGAGTAAAAGTGAGTATCGTATTGATTAGTTGTGTTTCATTTTAAAGTCTATGAGTGAAAACAAGAAGGCATAGAGCATTGCGTAGAAGTTATGACTTCCTCTAGTTTTATATGGTTTGGTTGAAGATGGATTGGATTGGTGGTTTAAGATCGTTTTGTTTTTCTAAAAGTTTAAGTTTCGGTATATTTCTCCAACATTACGTAATCTCTACTCTAATGAGATTTTGTAATGCTGAAATAGGTTAAATTTAATGTTTTAAAAAGCAGATCAAGTCAAACTGAAAAAAAAAAGTCAAACCAAAAAAAAAGATTTTAAAGGTTTAATAAGCATTAGAGTATTATAAATTTGGTTTAAGATTAAATAAAACTAAATAATTTAAAATATAATTAAAAGAGATGTGTAGAAGAATTTGAAGTTTAATTAAAAATTATTAATTAAAAATTAATTAACTTATAAGAACTTATTAATTTACAAAAATTGATCAATTAATTAATAAACTAATAGATATTTAACAACAAAAGTTATTAAAATAAATTGAATCAAAAAGTTAAAAATCGAACAGAAAAATTAGGTAATTCAAAATTTTTACAATTAATTGATCGAATCAAACAAATTTTTTAATTATTAATTAAACCTATGCTACATTTTTTAGTTTCTCTTGTATTTATTATTGCCATGTGTATCTCGTGGCATACTAGATTAGCCTTCATATTTTTTATATTAAGGTTAATTATTTAAAAAAAAACTCAAACTTTTCTTAAAATTTTAATTATAACTTAAAATTTTAAAAATAGCAGTAAAATATACAAATTTTTAATTTGTTTTAATTATAGTCTAATGTTAGCCTCATTGTTATCTATACTTACAAATATCAAACACGTTAGCATTATTAAGAGGAGGTTGTGTGATTAGTGAAGCAGAAGCTTCTTCGTCATTCTCACAACTTAAATTCCTAAATTCAGAATTTCTTCTGAAAATTTCACCTGAACCCAGACAAGTAGCAATCAGACAAAAACAGCCGACGTCGAGGGGCATCTCCATATCGCACACACAACGCTATATTCACTTTCCAGGTTTTCAAAAACACATTGTTTTCTCTGTGCCTGTGTATGGGTTTTATTAACCCCCATCGCCAGCGGTGTTTCGCCACGGGCAAACTAGCAGCTGCTATTGATTTTTTCAAAATCCAGTGAATTTCCAAAATCTAGCCATCAATCATACAAAATAAAAAAAAATAAAAAATCACAGGACCAATAAAACACACATCCAGAGAGATCGCAATCGCAAAGTTGTGTTTTACAAACCCATAATTTCTGCAGAGTTTGGATGATAAGTTATTTTGAACTTTTTAGAAATTAAACAAAACAGTCGTTTTCTGGGTTTCTGATCAATGTATTGTTTAACACTTAAAACAATTTCAATTCAATTCCGAGGTTCATGATCAATAACAATCGAAAATTTAATCAAATTTTAAAATTAAAATCCTGCTTCAATAATTAGACAACCTCCTCCCAACGATGTTGATGTGTTTAATTAAGGAATTCATTAACTTGTGGCAGTGTAACGTTAGTATAGATAACGGTGAAGTTAATATCAGATTATAATTGAAACAAATTAAAATTTTGTGTAATTTGTTATTATTTTTTAAAGTTCGGACTATAATTTAAAAAATGAAGAAATTTTGAATTTTTTTAGTAATATAAATTCAAACACTTCTTAAAATATTAAGAGTTCTATTTATAAAAATTTAAAGTGTGTACAAAAATATTTTAACACCTTAATTTTTAATTTCGTAAAACAACCTAATAGCAACAACAAAATTAATTAACTAACATGTTAAATTCCTAAAAGCAAAATTAGATTTTGGATTACCAAAGTTCAAATGATAATTACCCAACTTCAGTAAATTACAAAAGGCTCTTTAGCTAGTCTATGTATGGAATATGATAACCAATGAACTTAATTTTTTTAATTTATTTTTGGTTAGTCACAAACAAAAATACTTTTTTTTAAAAGTACAAACAAATTTACTTTAAAGGAAAAAATCAACAATTGTGAAAAAAAACAAACAATAAGTTAAAATATATATTTTAATTTGATGCACACGTTTTTAAGGATTGATTGTGATAACGCCCTCTAGGAGTAGTCGAGTTGATGGAGTGAGAGGTATGAAGTCAAAAGGTCTTGTATTCAAATTCTTTTATTTATATTCTCTCGATCGAGCTTGTCATACCGGACTTATCTAGTGCGGAGCATCTGGTTAGCATCCAATAAAAATAAAAATCTTGCTAAAATAAGAGGTATAGAGAGGTTCAGTCGTATGATGGAAGGGTTTCTGAACAATTTGAAGCATAAAGCATTAAGATATGAGAATGTTATTATTTTATCGTAATAGTTAATAATGAGTCAAGCTATTATTTATGAATGGATGTTTTTCAAATTCATATTAGTGTTTCATTTAAGTTATAATTGATTATTTTTAAGTTTAAAAATATACTTAGAAATTAAATATTGATAATTAAAGTATCACCTGATGTTTAAATTAAAGCTTAAATATCAAAATTAGTTTTTCTTAAATAATATTGCTTTTAAGAAAAAGATGAGATATATTATAAATGAAAATAAAAAATAAGTAAAAATAATATGAAAATTTAAGAGTTGGTATTAAAAATGATCAAATCATTTAATAATTTATTTAAATAAATCCGTAATAAAAAATAAAATTTGTAAAATTATTACATGTAATTTAATAAATCAACTTCAAGAATAAAATTTGATAACCCTACTTCTCCTAAAGTACGTACCATGTAATCGACGACAATTCCTTATTGAAAACAAGTAAACTCGCCTGTAAGATGATCAAAACTGAATTCTTGCCTTGAATTAACTAAAAAAAGAAACAGAAAAATTTGGATCCCTACTACTAGATCACGCACTACCAATAGATGATCAACAACTATTGTCTGAAATCAAGCTGGTGATCAGACAATTGGATGAATTGTAGTACAAACAAATTAGGAAAAATGGATCAACTGCTTGTTCTTTGTTGAAAAAACAAATCTGAAAAGATACACCAAGAAGAAAAGATCATGGTCATGGCTTTCCCCTCTCGTCGCTGAAGTATCTCTTCCAGAACCAGTGTTGTTTCCATACTCTCTCGACCATGGCATCCACCGGGACTCCTTTAGTCTCAGGGATCAGGAAGAGAGCAAACAATCCCATTATCACAATCCATGCGGCGAAGAAGAAGAAGATCCCAGCCCTCATGTGGCACATCATTGACAAGAAAGCTTGTGCAATTACAAAGGTGAAGAACATGTTGGAACACACAGCAAAAGCGAAACCGGCAGTTCTTGTTTCAAGAGGGAAAGTCTCACTTGGAATCAACCATCCCAGAGGGCCCCATGACCAGGCAAAGCTTGCAACAAATAGACATACCATCACCACGATCACGATTGCTTCTCCACCTGGTAAACTACCTGTGGGTTTCAGATCTTTCACTAGAAGAACTCCGATGATGAACTGCACGCAGTAGGATATCTTGATTACTTCCTATAAAAGAACCATGAAACTCATATATAATCGTGTTAGCATGTTTTCAAACCTGAGTTATAAACATCTGGACACAAGCTTCAAGTAACAGCGCCTTCCTACCAGCCCTGTCAACGACAACCACCGAAACTATGGTGCATAGGACATTGACTAGGCCAGTTACGACAGATGAAAGCAACGAGGCGTCGTTTCCAAACCCAACTGTCTGGAACAAAACAGGTGCATAGAACATAATGGCATTGATTCCTGTGAATTGTTGGAAAAGTTGTAATAAGATTCCTATCACTAGTGGTGGTCTGCTTTCCCTCTCCATCAATCTACGATAAGGTTGAGTAAATCGCTTTGCCGTCTCACAAGCATCTAGTATTGATTCAAACTCTGAATCTACATTATCCACACCCCTAATCTTCTTCAGTACTGCTCTTCCTTCTTCTAGTTTATTGCGCTCCAGAAGGCTTGTTGGGGTCTCATAAATGAGTAGCGAACCTAAACCCAGCATCAGTGCTGGTACACCGGCAATACCAAGCGAAATTCTGAACCCATGGGGATGAACTTTGCCCGTAAAGTAGTTGATCACGTTAGCTATCAATATTCCTATTGTTACAAAGAGTTGGAAGGAAATGTTTAGAGCTCCACGAAGCTTGGAAGGAGCTAGTTCTGATAGAAACAAAGGCACCGCCTGCAAAACAGTTAAAAGGAAGCAAACCATTTTTAACTGTGGAAAATTTTTGCGTGATTACACAAAAAAATAAGAAAACTCTTACTTGATTGGCAAATCCAACTCCACAACCAAGGAGGACTCTGCCAATGATGACCATTCCGATGTTAACTCCACCGGCACTTAAAGCAACCCCCAGTATAAAAAAAACTGAAGCAATTTGCATGGTGGGCTTCCGGCCAAGTTTTGAGCACGAAGAGGATGCGAAGAAGCTGGCTACAAGAGCTGCGATGTAGAGCGAAGACGTAAACAGTTGAAGAAGTTGATTGTCGTACTTGCAGTAATTGTTCTCATGAGCATGTTGCTTCCTTTCATACACGGCGTGGAAGAACTTTTTCAGGAAATCATCCATTGCAGTAACACCTCCTGAGTAGTGGTTCGACATACGAACAAAACAAGAGTTTTATCCAGCAAGCATCCGTAGTTTACATTAAAAAAAGAGAAATCTTAAACTGTACTGAACCTGAAACTCCAATGTCGTAGCCGAACGTCAATCCACCACAAGCAGCGATAACTACACATAGCAGGACAGTGGGTGTGATCTTGCCTTCAAACTCCGGCGTCGCACCGCCGCCAGAAACTACTACAGCAGGCATTGTTGGTCCTCTTGAAGAATGAAAATTCCAAATAAAAAAAAGATCTAAAAAAATCAGTTACTCCCAAAAGGCTACATTCACTAGCGTTTGCAGAAGTCATTTTATATAATCAAGCAGCTGGGAGAAGAGAAGGGCGTTGTATTCGTGATCGTGTGGTTGAATATGCATGGAAGGGTACGTGTATCGTGTAGAAAGAAGAGTGACAAAAATAGTAGGCATCTGGCTCAGATCGTCATGGTTTACGCAGAGTTTCCGGTCTCATGTGTTCAAACAATCTCATCCTATTAGCTAAAATACCATCACTTGGCTGACTATCGTTTTCAGGACAAGGTCCCGATGAGAGTGACAAGGTCTAAATTATACCTATCTACTAATAACGTATATAAGCAAGAAGTTTTAACTCTTTAGAGTATATTTATTTTTTTGATAATTTACTTGAAATATAATTTTAATTAAAATTCAAATTTAATTATAATCGTAATTAATTTTTATTAAATACCAATTAGGTCCAAATAAGATCCAAAATTAAATATTTGTCTTTATTTATCAAATATCTTTTATTTGATTATAAAATTTTTTAAATTTTACAATCAAGTTCAATTTAATTAAATTACTTTTTCTCTAGTCAACTAGCTTTCTTTATACCATTAAGTACATAAATATATTGACGATGAATATAAATTATGACCCTAATCATATTTAAGTTTGGATAAATTAAATTCATTTAATTTATATTTAATTCTCTATTAAATAATTTAAACCCATAGATCAAGATTAAGATCTAACAACACATCGTGACCATTTAATTATTAAGAATGTTAAAGTGATTTTGAGAAACTTTTTCATATATGATTTTTTTGTATAATTCAATCATTTTATACATAATACTTCAACTAGACATAAAACATAAAATCAATGTCTATTATATATTTATATTTGAGTCCAATCATATTAATTATTTATTATTAATAATTGATTATATCAATAACATATGAAAACTATTTTTTAAATGTGTCATTTCACCTTAACTAAAGATTTTTTCGAATCAATAGTAACGAAGTACAATGGAATATTCTCTTTAATGACTTTAAGACAGATAAACTCTATATAAATCACTCTAAGTACTTTTTATAAGGTTCATGCAATATCCAACAAGTACTGATTGAGTTACTCTTAAATAAAATATATCATAAATATTATCAAAATATAGCGATCTTTATATGAGATAATTTAGAAATTTTAAGTTAAAGAATTATTTATACAATTACAAATCTAATAACTACTCATACGTTTGCTTAAATATTTCTATACTTTAGTTACGAGACCAATTACTTTCATTATAAAGAATAAATGTAACCTAATTAAGCTAGTCTTTTTGCTTTATTAATATCAGTCTTATAGGAAAATGACTAAAAATAATTTAAAAATACTATATAAATATAATATGAATATCATAATTATGATTTTTTATAATTTTATATATAACATATATTTATCTCATAGATTTTATCTTATATATCAGTCAATTAAATAAATAGTTATAAGATGAAATTTTAATCATCATAAATCTAGGAGTCATGGCTAGATTTAGTTAGCTAATAAGATGCTTTTTGTCTGTATTCTTTTTTTTTTCTAGACAATAAGCTAACAAATTAAAATTATAAAAGCAAAGTTAGACATTTTCCTGAACAAAGCATCCATAGATGCTTAACCTATTTTTGGAATTGATGCATGACATTTGGTATTCCTAAAAGTCCACCTTAGCTTCTCATTGTCAAAGATTAAACTCGTAAAGAAAATGAAGATGCTCCATTAATATGTCGAAGGTCTGTTATGTGCTAACTGATAAACTTATTTTGTCTCTTTTAAACTCTTGGTGGCTAAACTTTTGGACAGATTTGCAATGGAGGTGAGGCAGAGAAACAACAGTGAAGCTGCATTACCATCTCAGATAGTTGAAAGAAGCAATTTAACAACATTGTAGAGCAGTAACTTCTACAGGTTATTTAGAGCTAAACCATGACTCGATCAAGTTTGGTAACTGAAGAATTAATGGCTGCAATAAGTATTGGACTTGGATTATCCAATCTACGATAACTGAAGTGGTACTTTTGACCTCAATTAACTTCCATTCTTGACAATCCAAATTATTTGCAAACTTGACAACCTTAATTAAAGTGTTTGAGAGTTGTTGGCCACTTGGTTCTCCATCAAACATCTAAAGTATCCACTTGATACTTTTGGTCCAAAGCATCCAAATTAAAGGATAGTGCAGCAGTAACCAATTCAGTTGCTGTACCTTCTGGATTGAGAGTGGAAATACCTTGTGCCCTCTTCCGTAACTTGGTTTCCTTCCTCAACGCACGGGCTGTTTTTTCTATTTCAGAATCAAATTCTAACTGCAAATTTTCAGATCTGGTCATCCAAAGGAACAATAAACAGTAAGTAAACTAGTCCCCGGCAACGGCGCCAAAATTTGATGGGTGTCGAAACCACCAAAAATAAAAGACCTGCTCTTCCTAATGAAAAAAATTGAGAATACTGTAAATAGGGT
>JAOQMS010000180.1:53195544-53208170 GCA_027563885.1 Erythroxylum longipes
GGAATGGGGTATTACCCAAAAGTGAGTAATCAAAATAATAACCCTATAATCATATCCCTTTACCAAACTCAATCTTTCATTCCATACCCATTCCTCTTTTTTCATACTCACTAAACAAGCACACCTTAATACTTTTTAATGAGCTGAAATATGGCTTAAATGCCATCTACCAAACACCCCCTTTTGTATTTTTACAAAAGACTAATTTTATGACTTATATCTGTGTATTTTTACAAAAAATGATGTTTTTATGACTTAAATATGTGATCATCGGTTCACAAAGAAACAACTATACCCACTTTTATATGTTACACATAATTAATAGAAACATACATAAACCAAGGAGAAATAATGATCTAACTTTTTAATTTCGATTATAAGAAATAATAGTTATATGTATTAAATAAAATTTTGTGTGAAAAGAGAAATCATTGGTGGGGCTATAAGTTAAGTAATTTAGATTAATTTTGAAATAAATTATTTGTATAAATAATTTTGATTAATATATATATATATATATTCATTTTGTTGTTATTATTTATTTTTATGAGAAATTATAAAAATGTGGAAATTATAAACAAATTTTAATTCTAAAATTCTTAAATTATAGTATTTTTTACTGTATTTTTTAATCATGATTTATCCGTAAAAATCTTGAATATTTCAATTTTTAACTTTCTAATTTGATTTACTTTAATAACTCATATTATTAAAAATCTATTAGCTTATTAATTAATTGGTCAATTTTTGTAAATTATTAATTTCTTATAAACTAATATAAATAAATTCAATTCTCTTTTTAAAATTTTTAATTAAACTTCAAATACAAATAAATAAGAATCGAACTTTTCGAAACTTAAATTTTTTATTTTATCAATTTAACTTTCAAGTTTTTAAAATATTATTATTATTTTAGCAACGAAGAAACTCCCAGTCTTTAATTCTTAAGTACATGTTGTTAACATATAATAAAACAAATAATCAATATCACAAATCATTTGCTTAACATAAAATGATACCTTCCAATTTAGACTCAGAATGAAGGAGCATATGAGTCGTATCAAATCTCCTGTTTTAATTACTTTACTTTAATTTTATTTTATTAAACTTTATTTATATATTTATACAAAATTTATATAAATTTGTGAATAAAATATAATAAAAATACTATAGCCAAACAGAATACTGCTTCAATCTGAGCGTGCGTAATATTTGCTGGTGGCACCTAACCTCTCTTTCGACTTGGCGACTAGCTAGTCAAGTGGCTAAGTAGCTAAGTGGCTGTAGTGTAATCTCCCATTCAACAACTCTAGCTGTGTCCACTAAATACAGTAGGCCCACATTGAGCTTATATTTTGACACGTATTAACGTCTCATATCATGTTTTAAAAATGATATAAAAAAGTAAATTAATAAGATAAAAAATTAAAAAAGGTCAAATAAATTTAAAATGTGGTTGCGAAAAATTTAAAATTTAATTGATTTATTTTAAATTATAAAAATTAACTGATTAATTAATAAATTATTAATTTTTAATTACAAAAATTATTAAATTAAATCAAGTCAAAAATATAAAAATGAAACAAAAATGTAAAAATTTTTATCAAGCACGTGAAAAATGCGTTTTGACTAGGTACTAAAGAAACATTTGTCCAAGCGTGCAAGTAACGCCGAGGAGATCAAAATTCCAAAGTATAGAAAATTTTCCGTACCTCAGACTTGCCTCAGACATGTACCTTTCTCGTATGGATTTTCAATTTGTTTTTTACGTGATAGATATTTTAAAGGTTAATGATTTTTTTTTTATAATCAGTATTTTTTAAATGCATATTAATTAAATATGTAAATTATATTGTAAATTTGCATATTTTTTAATAAATTGTTTAATCTTGTAAATCACCTTTTGTTTTGGTAAAAACAATCAAGTTATATTAAGATTTAAGTCGATCATCCTGACTTAAAATTTAATTAAATCAAACTTAATTCGTTAATTTTCAAATAGACGGGTCATTTTTACCGAATACGATAAGATCATATCCACTCTCCAACCAAACTTTCAAGTATGTGAGTTTACACCATTTTTAGTTAGAATTAAGATAAATAGAATAACCTCAACAAGAGTTATCTACAAGGAAAATAAAAACAAAAACAAAAGCAGACCAAAAAAAAAAAAGTGAAACTTATTACATTTCTCAACAAGTATTTGCCATTTCTCAACAAGTGCCAGAAGAGTTGTTGTCAAACTGTGAAATTCTTGGTCTTCACTCTCTCTGATCATCTTCTCAAATGGACAATTCCCCCCTGGTAGAACTAGAAGGATTAGACATGGCAATCTCTGAGTACATATTTGATATTGCTTCCTTAAAATATGCTTTTGCTTGAGCTCTTTTAACCTGAAAGCAGAAAGATGAACATCTTTATAAAGATACCAAGCTAGCTTTTACCTGTTAAAAAGGATTCTGAGACCAATCACTTGCCTTGAATGTTGGGGTCAGAAGACCATTTTCCACTGTGAATGCTTCTAGCACCAAGGTTACAGCTTTTGCAAACTCAAAACCTCGTAACTACAGAAGAACACATTATCAATGTATATGCGCTGAAGTTGGAATATGTAAAGACACAACGACAGGTAATTACCTGAGCTTCTTTCCCAACAGCATCCATGTCTGCGAGGACAGCAGCCCTTGCTCTTGGATCTTTGCACAGTTGGTCCAGACTTTCGTACTGTACTAAAATATTATTATTAGGTGCATATTTGAGGAGTTTCTAACTTGAAATACACAAAGTTTTAATTGTGATAATTGCAGATGACGTGAGCACAATTGCAAGACCACAATTTAAAACCATTGATGAATATATTCTACTTTAGACGATGAAACAGCAATAAACCATAGTGCAGAACCGATCAGTTTCTCACTAAGTGCAGAGAAGCAGAAACATGTGTTGATGAACACTATGAAAGCTATCCTGAGTAGCAGAAATGACTAGATGAGATTCCACCTTGATTCCTTTAGATAACGCCCACCCTTTCAACACATCATGGTCCACAGCAACAACAGCTACCAAAGAAGAGTTCAGGCTATCCCCTATAACACAGGATCAAAGAGATGAGCAGGAAGGAGACTAAGAGAGATGGAAGGCACATCAAAAAACTCTATCTGCCTACCATACACAAAAGACTGAGTGACAAATGGAGATTTCAGATACACATTCTCAATTTTCTCTGGGGCAATGTACTCTCCCTGAGCCAACTTAAAAATATTCTTCTTTCTGCACCAACAAGGAAGATTATTAGAATGGTGAAGGAACTTCATTATACAGTAACCATCAGGAAGTATAAGTTATTGTTCATCACCGAAAAAAGAATTATTATAAGTTCACCTATCAATAATCTTTAGACGACCTCCAGGTAACCATGATCCTATATCACCTGTATGAAGCCATCCGTCTTCATCTATGACCTCTCTCCTGCATCATTTTATTCACTCAGCACAGAAGTTGAGTCAATAGCTCAAAAAGGAGTATGAAGAAAGAAAAGTACGTCTGCACTTCATCTTTGTAATATCCTTGGAAAACAATGGGGCCCCTAACGCAAATTTCACCGCGTGGGTAGGGAAAATCTTCAGATGTGTAGTTCATCTCCGGGACATCTAAGAGCTTTATTTCTGAGGAAAGAAAATTATAGTTTCTCAAAATCACAAGAACAAAGAAATTTCAGAAAGAAAGTCTTAGGCTATATCAAACGCACCACAAGCTGGATTGGGAGAACCAACATGGCCACTTAGGTTGTCAGCCTCATCCATTGCACTTATGGCACAAGAACTCTCAGTCATTCCATATCCTTCTACTACAACCGCACCAAAGCAGCTGCATCAATGCAGTCATCAATGGACGTGGAGATACTAAAAACTGCAGTTTCACAATTTCTTGATATGCCAAAAGCAACTTACATCTTCAAAAACTCTAGGACATCAGGAGACAGTGGTGCAGCACCTGACAACATGTAACGAATTCGTCCTCCAAGTCTATTTTTTATTTTATTGAACACCAATCTTTCCCACAATGGAGATGGCTTCCTTCCTGCAGCGAGAATAAAGAACAATTAACTTGAAGTAATTGTCACATCAACGGCCCAAAACCTTTGGGTGAACTCATAACAGACATATCTGCTTAAGTTAGTGGTACAAGATCTATGCTTCAAAACTTTTCAGACTTGAGATAAGGGGCCATAGTTCTAGGTCTAATTCAAACTGCATCTAGAAATGTGAGGGCCAAAATGGAGAAATCTTTCATTTTGGAATAATGCAGCCATGGGATTCCCAGACAAATAGCAATAGAAGTAGACAAAAACAAGACTCTGAGCACTTGTTATGCAACTTCATTATCCAAGGTTGATAAAATTACTAAATAGGCATTCCTCTTGTTTATAATGTCAGCATTGAGTTTACAATTCACGATGATCCACCATCATGCACAATTAGGTTGCAGTTGAGTTCATAGCCAAATTATATAGGAAATGTTTACCAATTGCAGCATGACAAATTTATCTGGAGACATAGACATAAGAAATGAAGTATGGTATTACTTTTTGTACTTCCAATTACCATTTAGAAATTAGAACTCTAATAGATCTCCTAATAAACATTACTTAAAGTTCATATTGCAAGAATAGTGCAGAATGAAAATAATTTTCGCAATTTAGGTGCTGAAAGTCTTTAAACTTAGAGAAACTTCCATGATATAATGTAGGCACGTCAATAATAGCCCTACCAGTCAATAATGCATGCTTCTTAGCCTTGTATGCAGCATTAAATATCTTCTCCCTTATTGCACCAGATGACTTCACAGCATTATTGATACTGCAAAGCAAGAAAGGTGGCTCAGTTACCATCTACAAATGATGTAACTAATTATATTAATTGAGCAACAATGGACAGTAATTTCACCCAGTATAGAGCCTATTGAACACCCGAGGAACACCACAGAATATGGTTGGTCTTAGAACAGCTATGTCATCCAACAATTTCATAACATCCTGCACGCAAAAGCCACGGTATACTGCTTACAGCTCTGATTGATAGCTCTCAAAACTTTAAAATATCATGTATTCAACAGATATGGCAAGATGTAGGACCACTTTGTTCTCCTAGTTCAAATACAACGTCAGAGATAGCGCTGGATACCCTAACAGTTTGTAAAATTCAGTATATAGAGGGTAACTTGGTCTGGTACAACATACTGAATAGGTAAGACGTTTTAGAATACATGCTTAGCTTCCGGGGTTTAAGACTCCTACATATTCTTCTTATTGCTACATACAGAATTCATGAGACAATTAGCAAAGTAGCATCTATTAAACATCGCAGTAATGAGGTCATCTCAATCTGTATCAAACGACGACAATCACTAATCACAACTTCATGATATGAAAATGTTCTAGCTTACCCCCTGATAAAATCCAAAAGAAACTCCAAAGTATACAAGTGCAACCTGATTTGCCCGTTCAAATATGTGTGCCAGAGGCAGATATGAGAAGTAACTGCCAAAAATAAATCCAGTGAAGGAGTGCAATCCACATGAAGAGATTGAAATCCAGTTAACCAAAGCACAATGCAACAAAGTTAAATCTAGTAATACTCACACATCTGAAGCGTTGAGATTCACAGCAAGAAGGGCACCAGCAACATTTGCAATCAAGTTTCCATGGGTCAATACAACTCCCTAGGCAGAATTCAAAATTTTTGTTTTATGGCTACTAACTGTCAATATATTCTGAAATAACTCTGAACTTCAAAAGAAAGATATTCCAAAGAAGAGGCAAGGATATACTTTTGGTTTCCCTGTTGTGCCACTTGTGTAGCAGATAGTAGCAATATCTTCAGGCTTTGGTGGGCAGAAAGGCTGAAGACTACTGCTGCCCTAAGAAGGAGCCATTCACATAAGGAAACAGATTTGCATGAAAAAATTGAACATAAAGTTATATTCTCAATATCGGAAGAAGGAAAATGTAGGAAGTTGACAGAAAAGAAAAACTATACTGCAATCCTTCTTCCAATCATATAAAAGATGTGTTTTTTCTAATGGGTTGAAAAGATATGCTAAAGATGACATCAACTCAGATCCTTATATAATGTCCACAGCATAAAAGTATTGATGTGGGAAGTTTAGCTCCCTCTAAAAGGTTTTAGAATTCAAACTTCCACAAGCTCACGAGAACTTGGAATTTCTGCTCCACAAGATTCTATTTAACAAATCCCAGCAAGTAAAAGTTCATCCTCCAGGCATGCTCAAACTCTGGAAAAGCAACATTTTGTGAAATTTATTCTATAAATCTTAAACTGTTGGCTCCAAATAAATACCCCAAATTTTCTAAAAAGTGGAAAAAGAATTGGAGAAAATGACAATATAACTACAATGTCTGGTTCACACTACAGGATTAAAGTTACATGACATTGTCAATTTCCAATGACAAATCTAACTACAGTAACACGAGTTTATGAATTGCTGAGAGCAATGCGACCAAATCATAGCAGCTATTACCTGACTATGTAATTTTGAATATGTGGTAATCTGAACTCCAGTTGATGAAGGATGAGACACCAATTGATCGTCCACCCCTCCAACAACCTGATTAATATGGTTAGCAAATTAAGACATATATGACCAAAAAGTATGTTTCATTTTTGGTTTGATCCCCTGGAAGTAACAATCAAACCAGTTTGGAGTCGTTCAATACAAGATTATGTGGGTTTCATACCACAATAAGGCGCACAGATGCAATTTCAGACAAAATAATCAGCAACTGCAAATGCCAAAATGAAAACAGTTAGTGATTTTGAAACAAATTCAGAATATAAAAGGATGAACTGGAAGAGTAGTACATGTCAGAAACACTTGAAAGGTTGATCTTTTTGTATAAAATAAACTTGAAAGGTGCAGCATACTGCATAAAATAAAAAGGGAATGCATAAAGAATTTTATATCTGAGTTACAATTTTTGAATTGAATCAGACATTTGCCTCGCAGGCTTCCGTGTCTGAAACCTCAGAAAGAAAAAATCTGGTGGAAACATCACTTTAGGAACAAACATCCAAATTCATTATGTAGGGAGCCTATTGTGTGAACCAAGACTTTCAAACTTATAAATCTGGAACATGTGTTGACACCACATTATCGAAATTCTTTTTCTGTTAAAAGTTTTCTCAGCTAGTAAATTAGAAACTAAAAGAAAGAAGTGATACAATCTATCAGTAACTTAGGCATAACTTTCAGAAATAGTTGGTAAATCTTTATCCGACAGGCTGAATGAGAAGTACAACAATTTCAACTCACTGAATTCAAAGTTTCTGGCACACAAAATATAGCCTGAATTTCAGCATGATTTACAATGTATTTCACCGCATCTGGACCTGCAGAGAAAATAGTAATAGATTTTGACATATAAACAAAGGCAGGGATTCTAACAGATGTCTTGTTGATTGTTTACAAACCAAGGGTGTCATATAGGGGAACTGATATGTAAGAGTATGCAGAGCAAGCGTGATCAACGATGACCCACTCTGGTCCGTTGACAAAATATAAACCAACACAAGCTCCCTGTAATAAACAAGACAATCAAAAACAGATTTTATGGAGAAACAGACTGAAACAACACTAACAAGTTTAAATGAAGTCAACATTTGAGTATATAGTGTCCTTCACCGAACTCACCTTCGTTATGCCATAAGACCTGAGGCCAGAACCAATTGCTATCCGTGCACTTCCTGCTTCTCCGTAAGTTATCCACTTGTAACTGTGATTAATGCTTGTATGCTGATAATTCAACCCCCAATAACGTATTCAGAGATTCACTTAGCTTAAAGGATACTTACTCTCCAATAGTTCCATCATCTTGAGTTCGTGTGCCCAGATACTTGTAGTCTCCGAAAGTACCAACTGAACGCCTGTAATCATAGTTATGTTCAGCTTCTAAAGTTTGAAAAGAGCACTAAATGATACACATGTGGCAGAGATAGTTGGGGCAGAACTTCAGGAGACTAAATAAAATAAGCAGTTGTTCATTTCTTACAGAAACATATCGTGCAATGTACCAATCTCAGGGTGATCCAGAATTCTACTCACTAGCTTCAACGGAGAACGAGTAGACCTTCAATGAACAGAAAAAGGAACCAATTATTTTAAGAACAGCGGATCAAATTTAACAAAGGCGTAGGAGCAATACATTGAAAGGTCAACAATATGGGCAAATGCCTACCTATATACATTCCACTTTCCTGTCTTCAATTTCTCTGGAAGCACAACGCTATATCCCTGCTCTGCAGGGGATGCATGTCAGGACTAACTATCTAAATAAAGTATGATCCAAAGCAAGCATGCAATTAACGAGGCCTGCTCTGAGCGCCTAAGGATATAACTTACGATTGTCTCACTTCTTGTAATTTATGAATTTTGAAACAAAAGTAGTCACACGCACTCCATAACAACTAATTGTTTCAAGACACCAACTGAAAAAAGGGAACTTTACATTTCCAACATAAGCTTCTCAATCAACGTATTTTTCCCTTCATATCAGGATTTCTCTTGCCTTCTTTCCAGAAAAATGTTGCATGTTCAGTATCATCTTTCAATGGAACCTTACTATATTGTAATTGACAAAGTCATGATGTTTTCTCAAGTACCTCTAGGCGTCGATGGAGATTCCAATCAAAAGAAAGAGAGGTAGAGAGGAAACGAGGCAGTAGAGCAGAATTTTAGATTAAAAAACACCTAACTTATTTAATCTATTTGTTCTTAATCGAGCAAAACATATATATTCTTACTCAGCTATGACTAGCCATTTTCTAGATGCAACAAGAAGAAGGGTATATATCAGAAGTATGTAGGGGACCACCAGAGACAAACTCGCCGGCAGTCGGATTGCCACAAAGCATAGATGAAGAACTGCTGGCAGTAATGAAGTGACCCTTAATGGCTTCAATGCGACGCTGAGCCTGAGCTGCAACACTTGATTCCATCCTGAAATCTCAGTTGGTCACTTCTGTGGGGCAGTGATGCAGTAACTCTGGAGCAATATGCCTTCTCTGTGAGTTTCCAAGGAACAAGTGGCAAAAGGATTCTGTGGAAGCAGATGCCAGTATACTGTATACCCCTAGATATCCAAAAGATAGAATATGTCCTTGAGATAATATGTGTCAGTCTTATCAGGCCTAAAAAATCACACGTTTATGGCAGGAGATACAAATGGAAATCCTTTCTTTTGGCGTAATATATTAATGGTGATTTCATTTCCATATATGAGCATGATGAAACTGTGAATGGTTTTGCCTGCATTTATCACTTTATCGTGTTGCCATGGAAAGCTTTCGTGGCATAAGGTGAAAGTAGGCTTTGTCACAACTCCTTATGATCATGCTTTTGTTTGAACAAATCAAAAATGAAACAATTCGAAGTTCCAGTTCTCTTAGGTATTAAAGATGCTTATGAACTTCGTTTTGCAAAGCAATTTTTGGATACTTTGTAACAAAGCAGTATTACGTTCTAGCTTTAAAATAATCTCCCAAGAGTTTGGAATTCCCAAATGAACAATAGTAGTCTTTACAAATTAGCTTTGTCTCTTACAGCTATCAGATTCCTTACTGTTTCTGGGTCTGCACATCATGGAATGATAATAAAGCAATGCATCTCGTCCCTTTCCCCGTTCTTCATAAATAGAAAAAGAGATCAAAAAGAAAGGAATACACCTAACATGACCAAAAGATACTTTTTACAGTTTTGAAAACTTTCACTGTGCATAGGACCAGAGATGAGAAGGAAAAGTTGCATCATCCAATGCACCATTCATAATTGCTTTCCATTTTCTTGCTTTCACGTTACGGTTGCTTTCAAGTAACCCCATCTTGTGCAAACAGACAACTAAACGTCCATAAAAATGAAACGCAATGCTTTTTCTCTAAGAAAACATATCAAACCATTTTCAAACTATGGCAGATAACGTAAATCCAGCATCAGTGGTACAGAAAACTTACCAAATTCCTGAACACCACCAAAGCAAAGGCTATCACTTCATGACCACATAACATGAATATCCACCGACTATCTTCCTTCTAGGGGTATACAAAAAAACCACAAAATCGGCCAAAAAACAAAAGTCACAATGCAAATAAAGACGACGAAAGCACAAACCTTGAATGGTAACTATGAGAAATAACAAAACAAGCATAAAAACTTGATCTTTCTCCTAAATGCTAATCGCTAACTTACTAAGTTTCTGTTTTTATGTTACCGTGACATCATAAAAATTTTATAAAAGTCACTTATAGATAAAAAATGTAGTGATCTTCTTAAAGTTTATATTATTAGAAAGGGTTAATTATATATTAAAATAAAATTTTTAATCATAAATATAAAAATGTTAATTTATTATAAACACTAAAAAATTAATTTTATTAATTCTTAATTAACTTTTATGGTGCAAAACAATATATAATTTGGTAGTACTAAATAAATAAAACTTAACCATTTACTTATTACTAATAAAAACAACTTTAAGATATTAAAATTATAGTCAATATTCAAATTTAATTTACATGATTGTATATATTAATCATTGCATTAAACGTGAGCCTATCGAAAATAATCTTTCCATCAAATACCGTTGGAACTTCTGAGCGGGATTCTAACTTAATATTGTTATCATCGTTGGTAGTTATATACGGATAAGAGTTTATCATTGAGTGTATTTGAAATAAATTAAAGCATCAAATATTTTTTTATTTTTATACTTTTATTAACATTATAACATTAAGAAATTTTACTTTATTGTGACATAAGCTTAAAAAATAAAATTTTAGTTTTATTAATATATTTTGCCGAACGTAAATAGCTACTTACGTATGACGTGATAAGGTTTGATAAACTTATCTGAAAGCCTTTCTTTCGAGATAAGGTCTAATACTAATAATTAATACTTTTAATAATTTAATAATTAGAGAACGTAAAGTGAATAGCCAAAATATAGGACCAGTGTTATATCTGGCATTTTGCACTCAATTAACGGTCAATTTTAATTTTTTAATACGATTTAGTTTAATAATTTTTGTTGTTAAAAATGGTCAATTTATTAATTAATTAATCAGCTTTTTGTAAATTAATAAGATATATAAGCTAAAATAAATCTATTATTTTTATTTAGTAATCTCGATAATTTTTTAAAATATTTTTTAAATTCTTTAATTTTATTTATTTTTTAACAAATTTTTTAACGGTCTGATTGAAAATTTTAAATCTTAATCCTCCTGTTTAGCTTAATCAAAGAGAATGGCCTTGCTACCTTAATCCGGCATATATATATATACTTAAATTCATCTTTTTCCGCCTCATCTCCAAGTCCAATCATAATTATTATAATTAAATAAATTGTGAATTACTACTTTGAGTATGAATTTTTTATCTCAATATATTTTTACTAACTTTTTATCTCGATATATTTTTATAAATTTTTATAAATTATTGATTTAGAATTTATTAGTTTTAATCGTCCAAGGTTCATTAAAATTTTACGTTTTAAATGATGGTTTCCTGTAGGATTACTAATTTTTAATGCCTAAAATTAATGAGAAGAAACATAGTAGATACCTCCTTAACTTTATATTTAAAAATTATAATAAATGATAATTATTTATATTTAAAAATTGTAACAAATGATAATTATATATAATTAATGATAATCTTATGTTTTAGATAAGAAAATATATATATTACGATAAATTCAAAATGAACCAAAAGTTAAACAAATAGTTCTTTGAAAAATATGCTATACAATTCATAATTTTTATATTTACTTACGTATACAGTCTTTTATCTCTTGAAACAACTTTATTTGTATAGTCTTCAACTTAGAGACAAAGCCAAAATTTCTACTCATTAGATTTTAATAAATTAGATTATTAACTTTTGTTAATTTGTATAACAACAATAACAACAAAAACTACTCAAGAAAAATCTCACTAACATGTAAGAACAGGGTAAATTCTGTAATACGCAATTATCCTAACTAGTAAAGAAAGGACAATTAATTATAAATTAACTTTGAAAATTTAGTAGATAACCTGTTTAATTTATACAAATACTCAAAAATAATATTACCAACAACATGGAAAAGAAACTAATACAAGTGAAAATATATCGTTTGTCAATTGACACAATCTACATATGTATGACTAGTATATAAATAATTGCATAGGGACCAACCAATTTTCCCTTTAAAATTCAAATATAAATAAATGACCTCTTCTATTCTGTATCAACTTCAATTTGTGTTCCTTATTTATAATTTTCATTTTCATCTTGATTTCCAAGAAAGAAAAAAAGAACTTACTTTCAGTGTATATTAAGGCTATGTTTGGTTGAGGGTTTGAGGACGGAAGGGAATGGAACGTAACACGCTTCTATCGTTTGATTGAAGGTTTTATAATGGAATGGGATGGAATGGGATGGAAGCGGCCTAAACAGTGAAAATAAGAAACCTCCGATTCGGAGGGTTTAGGATGAAACGTAACCTAATAAATGTAAACTACCTAATATACCCTCAATAATTTTTCGTAATACCAACTATGACCAAGTCATAA
>JAOQMS010000180.1:53229525-53267554 GCA_027563885.1 Erythroxylum longipes
TTGATGATAAAATCGGATTATTACAAAAATAAAAACCAACTTTATAGTTTTCATAATTTATTAAAATTGGAAAAATTAAAATTAAAAACAAAAATAAAAACTCTAATAAATAGAATTTTTAATGAATTTGAAAACCAAAACCAAAAACTTAAAACCACAGAGAAAACGAAAATAAAAAACATAAATCATAAATAAAAGATGCAAGTTGATTACCTTAAACTTTGCTCTACCCCAACTTCTTAATTTTTGGTTGGTTGAGTTGAACCAACCAACCCAACCAGCTAACTACCGAATAAATTTAACAGTTATTTGACTAAGTCAAACAACTGATTTTAGTTAATCAGCCAATTTTTGGCTGATCAACTATTATCCAAACAAGGTCATAATCAGCTATCAGCTAACAGTTAATGCAATCAGTTGATTGTCAAACAAGTCCAAAATAAGCATATCAAAGTCCTGTCTTTTGCAAAATATATTGCCTCTTAGATACTAGTAGTGAAACCATAGTTATAGGTGTTGACGATTTGGTTGTTCAAAACTTGAATACAATTTTTATTTTTCAATTACCAACGTTTCATGTAACATTCATCGTTTTATTACACTTTAATACTGTAACGTTGATAACGTTTCTTATATTCATGTCTTCTAATTGCCATTGTTATTAACCTCCAACGTTCTTAATTTTTAGTGTATATATATATATATATATATATATACACCCATTGTGTATTGGTACACTACTCTACTATTTAGCTTTGTCAACTTCACGTCTCTCTCTCAATCTCTTTATATATATATACATAAAGGTATAGAAGAAGCTTACAATATCCAAAAATATCATGTCTTAAAACTAGTGTAACTCATCTTCTTCAAATATGTTTTTTTCTTGATTCTTTTGCTTAATTTTTAGAGACAGTTCTTAGTCTACTTTTTGGAGTATATTAAAGTTAGTAAAGAAGGCATTAATCTTGAAGTGAGTTCTCGTTATCCTGCTGTACCATAGTGGAAGAATTTCTGACTTAGAATATTAATTTTTCACGACGACTTACATTTTAAATAAGTTATTCCAATTTTAATTATTATTGCTATTTTTCTCAAACAATAAGGAAAATACTCTACAGACAATAAAGAGAGAAACCACACCCCATCAGTAGAGTCTAGAGAGGGAGATGTATAGAAAGCGATTACTCAAAAACACTTAACAAGCCTTATAACATTCTCAGAATGTGTCTTTCAAGCATTAAAGGGAGATTAGCCACAGAGACTATAATGAGGCTGGTGGTCTCCTTTCCGTTTCTGAGGTTCTTCTGGTTTCATTTTCTTTTGCTTCTTTTGCTTTCTGGGAATTATCAAACCATCTTCACTTGTCGTTTTAGGTTGTTTCTTTTGCCATGCAAAGTGTGGAGAGTATCCGCTACACACTGGAAAACCATTTTGACCTGTAAATTGAAGTAGATCGAAACAAGTTGGTGAATTTATCATTCTTGGGTCGTGGAGATACAATTGTATCCGATTGAGTTAGCTCATTGACGACACTAAGGAAGTGCCTACCTTTCACTGTTAACATTTGCCATCATTTAGAACTTTCCAAGTTTCTTAGATTTCTGCAAAATGTACTCCTCATTCGTGTAAAAGTTTCATTTTTTAACGAGGAAAAAAAGAGATCTTTGTTGCTTTTGGGATTTATCCTGAACCAGTTTTTGACTTTCTTAAATGGTTCACTTCAATCTGCTCCAAGAAACAGAACACCATTATTGAAGCTCATCCAAAAAGACTCCATTTTTACACCTCGGCATTATTTAACAATAGTGAATTGAATTAGCTATTAGTTAATTTTATTGGCGGTTAGATAATAGTAAATTAATACGACTGATTTAATTAACGGATAACATCAATTGCTTATTTAAAAATGTTAGATAAAATTAGTTGTCTGGTATTAGTTGTTTAATTATAAAATGACTTGTGAGAGCATGACTAAAATTTTTTTTAAAGGCATGAACATTACAGTTAAGTATTTCTTTGAATATTCTTATAAAAATTTAAATTTTAGATATTTATTTTGACAAAAATCAAGTTTATAACTCCAATAAAAATATAGAACAAATAATAATAATAATAATAATTAAATAACTTTTGGTGAAGGGAAAGATAATAAAAGTTGACAACTTGAATAATTTGTAATAACTTTTGGATACAATCTTCTTTTTGTCTCTTAATTTTTCAGTCTCTAGAGCATTTTCAAAAACAACGGATTAAGTTCAATCTATCAACTCAATCAGTTGATTACTAAATATGATTATCAGTAGTTTGATATGATCAAACAACCAAATACCTCCCAATCTGTCAAATTCATTTGTAGGGACTAAATAAATTTTTTAAGAAACGGTAAAAGGTAATATGTATTTTTTTGCCAATATATATCTTAAAAATTATATAAGAAAGATAAAATAAACTTAACTCAACTTACAGGTAATGAATTAAATTTATTTTAATTATAATTCAAGTTGGATTCAAATATAAAAAATGATTTTTTTGAGTAAATTTTACAGTTTAATAAATTTTAAAATAGTTTGATTTGACTAACAAAAATTAAGGATGACGATGGTTGGGCTTAGCCTGGCCAAACAGCTTCTAAGCCAAGCCCAAGTTCGAATTTGACACAACTTAACTTAAACTTTTCTTATTTTTAAAATTAAAAATGAAAAATGACTTGAGCCAACACGACTCAATTTGACATTTTTCTTATATTTTAAATTAAAAACAAAAATAATATCATTTTTTTTATAAGTGTCGAATCTCATATCGTAAAAGCCTTAGACAACTCGAGCTAGAGCTCAACCTAAGGCTTGGTTAACTTGAACTTAGCTTGTTAATCTTGGACCAAACCGAGCCGAGCCTAAATGTCATCCCAAACAAAAAATGACGTTTTTTTTTTTTAATCTAAAGGAAGAATAGCAAAAAGATTACATATTGAGGCGAGGGAGACAAATCCCTGATAAATCCTCTAAAAGGACTGAGTAGCACCCAATGGATGGAGTATCGAGACATATGATGTCGATATCAGAGTGAACTGCGTAGTTAGCAAGCCAATCGACACTTCTGTTGTTCTCCCGAGAGACGTGGCGATAAACAATAGTCTAATTTCGAGTAAATAGTTCAGTGATACTCAAGACAATAGGATTTATTTTATTGAATGGTAAAACAATACAGTCGCTGACCAAATGACTTCATTTGGTTGCACTCAAATTTGGGTTGCCTTTGAGCCAGACCCGAGCCATAAGGGACTCGGAATTCTATTTGATGTCGTATACATATTTTTTCTAAACCCAAAATTTGAAATAATGAGACAAAGTTGAAATAATGTTTATAGCAGAGGTTGTACTACGATGATATTGTGAATTGATTGATGTGCCTGCTCGACAATAGCTTTCCCCAACTTTGGAAGTATTCACAAACAATCTATCTACTCAGCTATCATATCGTTTTGCATAATTCATTTTCATGTACTTAAATGGTCCCTCTGTTGTTGAAACAATGAATCGAGTGTAAATGCTCGATGTCCCACTTCAGCACTAAATTTGTTAAGACATCCAAAAAGTTGTGGTCACCCTTTGTCTATAAAATTAATCACCAAATCCATTTGAATCCTCAACTGTTCTTCTCTGTAATTAGTTACAATGAGTATTATTTTAGTAACATTATAGTATAAAGTGGTATCAAAGATAATGGTAGACTTGTGTTAAGACTTTTTGTGAAACAATAAGGTATAAATTACAACTTTAACCTTTTTTTAAATGTTTTCACTTATTATAAAATACTTTAATTGGTTTAGGTTATCAAAAATAATCTTTAAAATTTATTTTAATAAGTTTTTATGAAATTCATCGTCATCACCTAGTCTGAAATCCCACAACAAAGCGGAGTCTTAAGAGATTTGATAGTACGCAGCCTTACTCTTACATAGTAGAGAGGTTGTTTTCGGTAGAACTACATATAAATATAACAATAAATATGCTAAAAAAGTAGGTAAATAAAATTTTAAAAGTAAATAAATAAATAAATAAAATAAAACCAAATAAGATATCATATGGAACTCATATATGCTAATAAATAATAAAAAATACAAATTGTTGTGAGTTTTTATCAAATTGTTAACATAAATTATTATATGATTAACTCTTCTGAAATAATCTTAATAATTACAATTAAAATAATTCAATAAGTATAGTAAGAGATTATCCTAAATAAAATATTAGTTTAAAAGTAATAAATGTATTTTATAATGAATAAAATTATATGGGGATTTTTTTTTTTTTTTACCAACACTAATCCTAAAATTGATGTAATTGGTCCAACCAACACTTGACATGTAATTTCACAAACAACAAGAAGGAAGGAACTATATGGGAAACATATGAATGGGTGAACTGGATTCTTTTCTTTGTATCACATGTTTGGTTTTACCAGTTATTCATTCTGTTCAAAGCTTTCAACACTATTGTCTCCTCCAATAATGGAACAAAGAGGGCCACAGGATGACTGAAATAATGTGATTGTGAATAGTTAATTCAACAAAGCATGTGACAATATACCCTAAATGGCTAAAAACATTAATCCTATGTTTATTACCTGTCTGGACTTAATCAGACTTTTCCAAATCTTAATGCAAAGCTTTGTAAGGTTTGGAAGTTGATGTTTTCCATTTATAAAACTTCACATGGATGGAAAAACCCATTTCCATATCTTAAAAATAGGCAAAAAACGTATTTTAAATTTTAAATTTTTTATCAAAATACAATTTAAATCTTAATGTTTTAAAGCTTTCAGTAAATGTTTAAAATAAACTCTCAACGGAAATGAAAATTTTAACAAAATTAAATTTCGTAAGTTAAATATCCTGATATGATCATTAATGTTATATTTTTTATTTTTTATAATTTTATTAGTAGATTTCAATATCATATGTAGGTTATATCATACCATGTAGACCAACCAACATATTTCAAAAATTAAATTATTTATTATTCATTAAAAATAATAAAAAGTATTAATTATGTACTTGTTAAAAACATAAAAAAGTATAAACACTTAAATTTTTAATCTATTAAAGGTAACTTTACGATTGAACTTAACGTTTTAAAATGTTAGAGTTCAAGTTATATATTAAAGAAAACTTTAAAAACCTTTTAAAGTATAATTTTTAGCTTCATATCGTAAATTTATTAATTTATAATTTACCAATTCTAAGTAAATTATTTAAGTAGGTGATAAATTAAATGGAGCTTGTAAAACCCTAAAGAATGTTTCACTTCTAACAACCCATCTCATAGGTATCTTTGATTTAGCTCTCACATGGCTACAAATTTTACACTCATGTCATCACATGCTTAGCCCACTTTCCATCTTCATGCAAATGCAAATAGATTCAATCCAGAGGAAAAGCATTCACTGTGTTGTATGGCTAATCTCCACTAACCCAAATGATAACCTTGATTTATCTCCTCTCCCACCTTTTGTAGCCATTAAAGCTTAATCTTAAAGCAACATTTAAGTCTCAAAGATCTTTGCTTGTTTAAAAGTGCAGGCATAATCATAGCAATTAAAATGGCTTTTGTCTTTAGCTCCCAAAGGTGTTCATGTGTTGTCCTCACATTCTAAAACATCTACTTAGCTTACTAGTTTCTAGTTTACAAGACCACTTTCAAAAAGAAAGCTATAAACTTTAATCATTACACAACAAAGCTACAACTACTTCACTTTATAAATCACAAAGTTCCCAACACTTCCATATCACCTTCCTTAATCCCCATCGATCTCGAGCAGACTATTGCACAAATATGGTGTCAGCACTAGACACTGGCCAAGCAACCTCTAGATCAGTGGATCAACCATCCAGTCCCAGAATCTCTTTCTCTTCTGAGTTTCTTGACGAGAATTTCATTTCCAGTACTGCAAACCCACAAGCGGAGAAGGATGAGGAAAATTCGGAACGAGACAAGGCAAGAAACCCAGAATTTGAGTTCCTTTCAAGCAACATGAGTAGCCACAACATGTTGACAGCTGACGAGCTTTTCTTTGAAGGGAAGTTGCTGCCTTTTTGGCAAATGCAGTACTCAGAGAAACTAAGTAGAATAAGCCTTAAAACTAAAGAGAGTAAGGGACGAGAAGAAGAGGGTTTAGCAGAAGTGAACAAGGAAGAGTCGAGAGTAAGTTGGTTGGTCGACGATGAACAATCTCCGAGACCACCAACGTGCACTGTTTTATGGAAAGAATTGCTCAGGTTAAAGAAGCAAAGAGTTTCTTCTCTGTCACCATCCTCTTCTTCTTCCTCGACTTCCTCTTCTTCTAGCTCACTTGCAGACATTGTCACAACAGAAGGAAAGGGAAGTTCAGGGAACAATAGTGAGAAACATGTGAAGAGGGTAAAGAAAGGGCTGGAGAGAACGAGATCAGCGATTATTAGGATAAGGCCAATGATAAATGTGCCCATTTGTAGTCAGGTGAAGAGCAGTGCATTGCGACCATTGTTCCCGTTAAAGAAAGGAAGATTAGAAAGGTGAAAATGGTGGTGGTAGCTCGTTAAAGTTTGCTGAATCTGTAGAGGGACTGTTCAACATGTTCATGATATGAGTCCCTTTCATTTCCTACTAAACTTTAATCTTCCATATTGTACTTATATGTGCTTAGATTACAGTCGGTTGCCCTGGCAGATACCACGAAGCATATTGATAAGTAATTATAAAATTTCTATAATTATCTCTAATTTTTTATTTGAATCATATTTAATTAATTTGATTTGAATATAATACTTGTCACAGTTTTTTTTTTAAATTTTTTAACTAATCTTTAACAGAAATAACTCTTCTCAAAAATAAAAATTATAATAAATTTCAAATTTTCAAAAGATTAAAAATTCTGAGTTGACATAAAATAATGTCCTCTTTGCGTCATTAAGTACGCTCAGTGATTCAACAGACAAGAAACCTGCACGTGAGAGGGGGCCCAGCCATATGCAGGTTTCAGGTACTGGGAATCAGGAGGACCCATTTGTAAAGATCATGAATGCAAGTTATGTTAGATGATGATAATACTGTCCCGTACTTCTAATGATATAAGTTAAAAATCTAACAAGTGTACAACGCTTTTTCACATTCTTTAAGACTGCTGATGAAAAAGCAAAAAAGCTGAAAAAGCCAATCCTTTTTTGTTGCTTTCCAAGTACAGAGGGTCAGGAATCTTTTAGCATTTTGTAAAAAGATTGGAAATTGGAAATTGGAAACTGGAAACTGGAAATGCACATCTCAAAGATATTTAGTATTTACCACAATACTCACAAAATGATACAATAAAGTATATTCTCAAATATAGACAGATGCTTTACAGATATAAAGGAAAGCATGATACATTGTGTTGTGTCAAAACGAATGAGATTATAGACAATCATCTGCAGTATACAGTATTTGGTGCCCAAACTGGAACTCAGGCGCTTGAATTGGATTGTATTAGAAAAGGTCAGAAGGCAACAGCAGAACTATTAGCAAAAATTTCCAGAACCAAACGCCATTGTAGCTTCAACAAATGATATGCACATAGAGTAATAATCGAATCGTGGTTTAACGGGACGAGCAGCCTTGACATAGACTTCATTTCTTTAAGAATGTGACGATGTTAAGAATCTATTCCCAGAAGTCCTAATCAATAGAATTTAAGAATCAGATTTAAGTTTGCAATACAAGTTTTACATTAGTAGGCAACCAAATCACAGAATGTGCGGAACAAGGTATTGGTATTGAGCTTACCTAAGGTTCAAGCCAGGTTTTCCATTGAGAGTTGTTGGAACTTGACCAGTCAAATTATTGTTCTGTAAGAATCTGAACATCAAAGGAAATTGGCAGGTCAATCAGATAATTGATCAAACACAAGTTCCAGGCGGAGATACTAATATCCAAATCAATTCCCATAGATGATATAATGTAGCTCTTCAACTTTCCCATCGATCTGCAGACTTAAGTGGTTGACTATATAAACTAAAACACTGGTATAGCTAAAAATTGCTAAGCAAAATTTGATGTCATTACCCAAACTAAATTAAGCCAATCTGTCAAATACATAAGATTGATGAAGTATAGTTTCTTCCCAATTCACACCGACAAACGACAGAGAGTACTTGCTGAGCCTTAAGCAATTGGAAGGACAGTAACTTCAAGCATACCCATCCCCCCTTGTAAGGCAAGAAGCCATGTGAGATATTTCAATGGCATGGGTCCAACCATGAAAGTTTTGAGCTGGTTAACTTGGAAATTAGACGATGTTAATCATAAGTTTCATAGTAATTCATTTTTATTTTAAGCGGAAAAAGTCATTGATCAACTTGTCTTTCTCACATGGATAAAAACAGCCGAAGGTGGGACCTTTCTGCATTCCAGATCCTACTTCACCTTGATTCCCTAATGTAACAAGCTATGTGGATGATTCGGTAACAGAATAAATTTGTTAATTAAGGAATGTTTGTTTTTATATGGACGTCATTTTTCAAACAGAGTCAATGGACTGCATGTCATAAAATTCCATGGCAAGAAGTTAACTCAAAGGGTAGAATTTGGGATTACATATGAACCTTTTCCTGTTAGTCTTCCAGAAAGTTAACCTATTATCTTCTTTTGAACTGGCTAATACCAATAAATGTACAATAAATTTTTGGTTTCCCGGTTAACAACACTTTACCTTCTGCAGTTAGAGATTTTTGCTTCATAGAAACAACAGCAGCAGCAACAACATTTTAATAGAAATCTCGCTAAAATATAGGGTCTGAAGAAATCTAAAAATACGCAATCTTACCTTTAAGTAGTAGAGAGGCTATGTCTGATAGACTAAATAAAAAAAATTAATTTAATCTAGCACGCTTATCCCATTGGGATATTATATCCCATAGAGTTCATAAATTTGGCTGAACAGTTAACAAGCTTTAAAAAAAAGGCCAAAACAAAATGATATTGCAATTAGTTGTTACGGCTAAAAGAGCAATGACAGAATGATTAACAGCAGGAATAGGAGCATGGATGAATTATCAGAGATTAGGACTTACAGTTCGCGCAGTCCCTTAATATTTCCAAGTGACGGAGGGATAACTCCAGTTAGTTGATTATCTTCCAAATGCCTAATGAAAAGTTGGATCAAATGAGAAAACTAAATAAAATTGGAATAAGCAGCATTTGAATGATCATCCCTTATTTTCTAAAAATTGAATGCCTTATAGAGCACATCAGTATACAGTGCGTAATCAAACACCTGAATTATATCTAAGATGCATGATCACTATGGGCAGGATTTATCACAAGTTTAGGTGGGAAGACCTATCACCTCTGAAGTCATGGTGTCGACACCAACTTTTCGTTGGCAATCAAGTAAGGATTTGAAAAGAACAAATAACCAGAGACAGAAAGAACAAGAAAATCTTACAATGTCTTCAGCATCCTTAATGAACTAAGATCAGGTATAGATCCCGACAGGTTGTTATTTCCAAGCCATCTGTTAAAAACAATGGACCATCAATTTTACAGTTTGTTCTCATATTCCATGAGCTTTGAAATAGTTGATGACTTACATGTCAGTCAATGCAGTTAATCTGGCAATACTAGGTGATATGGATCCAGAAAGGCCCATATTTGTCAGATTCCTGCAAGCAATATGGAAAGGGAAAATAAATTCTCTGTCAAGCAGCCAAAACAATTATTTTACACAAGTAACGTCTAACGTGCCAACTCACAGAGTAACAACACGAATCCGAGAGCCTTCAGAGCATGTAACTCCAGTCCACGAATACTGGCGGGGCATGCAGGGATCACCATTCCAGTCAAGTGGAGGGTTATTAAAACTTGTTTTCAATTTTTGCAAAGCTATTACTGCACCAAATAAGGGGGGAAATGAACTTGACTTCAATTTAGTGCCATTTTGAATCACAGATCAAAGAAGAACAAAAGCATACGGTATTTTCTCATGATTTGTTAGACGAGACGAAGTGAAAACAACTAAAAGTATCTTGAAGCGCTATCAAGTTTAGACCCCACTCATATGATTAACAGATAAAACGAGAAGGGCTACTACTAACTGGAATTCACGGTTGTGTCTGCAGCGACACAGAGTATGAAACACAACACATGTAATGGTGGTGGATTCAAAAAGCAAATCTTGGTTTGCAACTCCAACAACAATTCACATCCATTTAATCATGTATGTTCAACTTGGCTCATTACTGTTGTACTAATGACTGCAGGATAATCATAGAAGAATGGAAACATTTCAGAAACATGAGCAAACAGGGAAAAGAAAAAAGAAAGAAAGAAAGCGGCATTAGATAACATTTCTACATATGTTACCATCTCTTGTAAGAGTTCTTCCGCCAAGCACCAGCACATCAAAAACCTCTCCGCCATTAATCAATGGACCAACACTTGAACCATCATCAGGGGTCAAAGTCAAAGTTGTAAGACCATCAAGGGGCCACTGAGATGCAAACACCACAGAGCCAACAGGTGAAACACTCAAATTTTTGTAGTATGTCACATCATTGACGCTAACATTAATCACCCGCGAGCCAGGTTGGACTGAATCACGATTCTCCGCGAAGTATAGAGCAATGTAGTAATTTGACTTGGGAAGAGGTGATGGAGGCCAACTCAACTCCATAGCACCTACGTGATCGGTTGATAACTCTGTTTCAAATATCTTCGAGGGAGGATGATTCCAAATGCCAGAAACAGATACATTTTTGTTGCTTGATTTGGTCGGATCAATTCCTCCTAATGGCTCCCAAAACCGATCAAATTGATCATCAGGGTATCTGATCAAAACCAAAACACTCACTCCAATCAGAAGTAGTTTAACAAAACAACTACACAGACAAAGTGTCATCTACAAAAGGGTAATGACCGAAATATCATTTCTTTTCTCCAACTCTTATGGTATAAATTCAATCCTCATCTCAAGTAAACAACGTCTACGCAGATTTCACATTAAAAACTCACCTAATGATAGGTCCGCTGTATCCAAAACTGTGTCTTGCAATTAAATGAAGTCCAAACCGCGTAAAATCGGTAGAATTATACAGCGAATCGCTCAAAATCACGAACTCGATAGCCGAAATAAAAGGGTCTGATTCGGTATACGAATTTGCGGCTATACACAAACTCATGGTCCTTCCCTGAGCCAAGAAAACCCCTTCGTAATACGAAGACATCCCGTTCAAGTAATCCTCCGTCGTATTGACCAAGCTCCAAACAGTCCCGTCCACAATCTGATCAAACACAGGCGGAGTGTCCTCACCGTTGACCCCGCCGTAGAAGTACGTAGTCCGGAGCATGTACTTGGCCCCGCGAAAAACGGGAACCGTGTAGCAAAATTTCCTGCGTAAATTCCCACGGAGAGGGAACGAGCGAACAGTGGCGAGGGCGGGGACGAGGACGGGAATAGCCAGTGCCTTGGAAGTCCCGACGGAGATGAATCCATAGTCTGGGACCCATCGGCGGCCGTCAATTGTATATGCGACGGTAGCGCCGCAATCGATCAGAGTACCTGAAATTAAAAAGGATCAAAAGATTATAAAGTTGAAGAAAAAAAGAGAAAGAGAGAGAGAAGTTATAGAAGACTGAAAGAAGAACGATGAAACAACCTCTAGGTGGTGGAGGGAGAGGCTGACAGAGAGAGATGAAGAGGAGAGAAGAGAAGGAAATGAACAAGAGGAGCAGAGAGGACATAGTCGAGAACGAGGACGAGGACGAGGTATTGGCATGTAGTAGCAATACTAGTACAAGAGAAGAGAAAAGCGTTGAGGTTGTTTGTCTGTTGTTAGTTGTTTGAGTTGTGTATGCGGTGGTGGTGGTGGTGGTGGTTATGGAGTAGGTGGTAATGGTGGTGGGGTGATGGTATGATATTGTTAAGGCAGTTGAAAGAGTCTACGAATACAAGAAAGGAATAGAAGAAGGAGTTGGACGAGACGGAAGGAATTTCGCGGTAACGTAACGCGGGAAGGGCACGTCCAGGCCAAATTTAATTAATTTATTTATATTCACTTTTCTTTTTACTACATTATAATTATAATTATAATTATTTTTAGATTATAAAATTTAATTTCTATTAATTTAATTTGAAAATGTTTAAACTGATTAACCTTTTAGTTTCTTTTATTTTAATAACTTATGTTTTTAAAGATCTTCTAATTTTTTGATAAGTTATTCAATTTTTATAAATTAATTAATTTTTTAGATTAATAAAATAGTTTTTAAATTTTATTATACATTAATTTCATGACAGCTTAAATTTTTAAATAGTATTTTATTAATTTATTGTTAAGAATAATTATACAGGTTATTGTAGAGTAGTGGAGGGTCAACTTCTGTGTGTTTTTAATTGGTTGGTTGGTTGTTTAGTACCAACTTCTTGTTATCACGTTTTTATCCGTTTTGTCGAATGGGCTATGTATTCTAGAAGTTGGTCAATCTCATCTTCCAAGGTAAAGTCAAAGTTTAAAAGTATGATTTATAAAGAAATGTAATATTATTTCATTATTTAAGAAGATATTTTATAATAAAATGAGATAAAATGGAGAATTTTATATTACATTTTATTTTATCATAAGTAGTAAAAATATTTTTTAATATAACATTTATTTATATTCTATTTTATTAAAAATTTTACGTCTAACCAAGTATAGGCTTACTATCTTTGGATTGATGTAAGGTCTTTAATAGAATAGAATATAATGAAATATAAATAGATGTAATATTAAAAAATTGTGTTTTTAGGAAAGATGAAAGGGGTCATAATATAATATAGTAAAATATTATTTAGAATAAGGGTTCATAATGTAATATAGTGAAACGTTGTTCATCATTTTATATTCCATTATAAAACTTCAAATTAGAGGTAACTTATGATGTAATGTAAAACTCTCCCTTTCTATTATATTTTAGTATAAACTATTTTCTCAAACTATAGAATAATATTTCATTCCATTAATAACTGCTTAGTCTAAAGTCTGTAATATTTAAAAATTAAACACTAATCTTCGTTAATTATATTATTAAAATGGTAATAGATTGACACTTAATTTAATAAATAAAGAAAGTTTATATTAAAATAAAAAATAAAAATAAAAGTTTTAATTTTAATTTTAAAAAAGTGTCCCACCGCCGTCAAACATTTTGACTTCTTCTCCAACTCACTAATCAAACATAGCCTAAAGTCTGTAATATTTAAAAATTAAACATTAATTTTTGTTAATTATATTATTAAAATGGTAATAGATTGACACTTATTTTAACAAATGAAAAAGTTTATATTAAAATAAACATTCAAAAATTAAAATTTTTATTTTAAAAAAGTGTCCTACCACCGCCAAACATTTTGGCTTCTCTCCAACTCACTTATCTTTTTCAAGTCTTGAAAGGCTACGATTGCATAACTTTGCGTGATCAATTCAATGCTCTACAAATTTGCTTACTTTGTGTCTTGATCTTAAAACAAAAAGCTTCGGAAATTGGAGAAATGGGCTCATACTTTATAAAATTAAATGAATACTTAAACCAAATATTGAGAGGAAGTTGTAAGTTATAATTAACAAAGTAAATGAGAGCTCGACCTAATCATCCGACCGGATCAAGTTTAAATTAACTGAGTTTAGAACAAAAATTTTAATTTGATTTTTTAAAAAATTTGGACTTAAGATCAGGCTCAAAATCAAGTTGACTAAGACCCGACTCTTGTAAATAAAACAAAACGATTTTGTTTTATATTTTTAAATTTTTTAACAAATCAAGCGACAAAGTCATGGTTAAGCTAGGCACCCTTTGATTCGATTAGCCCCGAGTTGATTTCCATCTCTAAATTTTACATGATCATAATTTTCTCTTGTAGCTCGTAATTGATTGAAATTGTTTTGTAACGTATTATGGATTAATAAAACTTGAATGACATAGTAAGATGAAGATCTTTTAACTTGCTTTCTCTTTACTCGATTGACCATTTGCCTTAAAAAAGTCTGAGTAAAATTTCAGGTAAGCATCATTTTACTCAAATTTATTAGATATAAATTAGAAAAAAAAGTAATTCTTGCTAAAACATGTAACTTTCCATTTGTTATAATTGTAATTTATACAATAATACTCTCAAATCGTTAGAAAAAAGGCGACTAGAAATCTCTATCTTAACTTTATTTTAAAATATATACTAATTAAAGTGTAATAATAAATTTAATATTATTTTTTATAGAAAATTTATAGTTACAAAACCCAAATTAGCTCCATACTCGAGTTTGGGTGATAAAAATATAATATCTTGCCCGTTAAGGAATGGTCAAGTTAGTGGAATGATTGAGTTAGTAGAGTGAGAGGTATGAGGCCAAAAGGTCATATGTTTAAATTCTCTACTTAAATTTTCTCGATCGAGTTTATCACACAGGACTTACGTAGTGTAAAATACTCGATTGACGTAATTTACAGATTATTACGTTAATTCAGAGGTTTACTCGGTACACGTTCAAAGAATAGCAACTACACCTTCCTCTATTCCAAAAAAAGAAAACTTATTCAACTTGGGAACATACCATATTTAATCAGATTTTCTCCATAACTTTAGATTCAATTATATATAGTTGAAAATATGTATAAAAGCCAAAAGTACAATATTTGCCTACAAATATGAGATTAAATATTTTTTCAACTTACTTTTTTAATCAAATATGATAATAAAAACAATCTGATGATGTTTTATTAAATAAAATTATTTTATTAGTTCAGATTTTAAATTCAAAATTTCACACTTTCTCATGAAACAATTACAATGGGGCCTATTACTAAAAAAAAAAGAAAAACAATGGGGCCCGGTCAACACTGGTGATAACAAAATTGGGCCCAGAACCACAACATCATTAAAACGTGGCCCCCAGTTTCCTACTCTTAAATTGACCCCTCACTGACAGGCTCCCTTAGCCTTCACCATCTTACCACTCATTGCATTGGGATGGTAATATACTATAAAGGAATGGATATAGATAAGGAATCGTACACGTAACGACACCGGAGGATATCCGCACCAAATCCCCTCCAAGTTGAAGTTGTTATCATGTGCTGGAGTTAATGTCTTGGTTGGTTCTTTGATTGATACGTGACATTTCGTGTAAATCTAGTCGCCCTCACTGTTTTCAGAATGTGCAAAGTGTATTTAACTCATCTATTTTTCAACCATATTTTGTTAAATATTATTTATATATTTATATAAGATTCACGTAAATATATGAATAAGATTTAATAAAACATGATAAAAATATTATAAGTAAATAGAAGTTCTGATCTCATATTTAAAGATGACACTTTTATTTATAAGATTACGGCAAGCATTTGATCACTTTTAAATGTTAATTTTACGTGATAAAAAATATTACAGATTTAAATTACGAAAATAAAAATTATATATAATTGATGTTATTATTATTATTATTATTGTTGTTGTTGTTATTATTATATATAATCTGACCATCTATTACGGCACAGGCATAATCTAAACTTGTTTGGGCTGTTTTAAACCATCATTATTATAAATTTAGTTTTTAAAATAATAAAATTTCTCAATTTTAAAGACTAAATTGAGAGTGTACTTGGTTCACTCGGGATAATGCTAATAGGAATAACAATAAAAATATATATAACTTATATTTCTTCCTATATTGAAGATATGAAGTATTGTTATAAAAGGGAATATAAAAATAATATTCATTCACTCATAATCTTTTTTCATTCTTTACCTTCTTTTGATAACAAATAATCAAGCACTCCCTAAAATTGTTTTGAAAAATAAAATCGAAAACTAAGTCAGCTTAGGAGAGAAATCTTGAACCTTTTAGGTTGAGCTTCAGGTTGATGCCAATTTTGGATTTACTTTGAAACTCAATTAACTCAAACTTGACTTAATAATTCTAAATCAAATCAAAATTAATTTTACTTAATTACCATATCTATCATCTATGTACACTAAATAAAAGCTTAAAGACGTAGGTATTTATTGTAGTTTCAAAGATTTTAAAAAATTCTCCTAATCTTTATTTTTTTGAAAAAAACTCCTTCTAATTTTTAGTTTTATTGATAAAATAGGTAGCTTAACTAAGCTCTTAAAGATAACTAGAATAATTAAACTTAACTTAAATTAATAATTTAAGATAACCATAATAAATTATTAGTTTAAGTCATATCTAATTAGTTCAGTTCGTATTTAAGAGGTGTGATGAATTGTTGTATAAATAACATTTGATTAGTATAGGTGTGATGCTAGTACCGTGTATATTTTATTATTATTTTTAATGAAAATTTAAAAAACTTTTTAATGAAAAATTAAAATTTAAGAGCTTTTTCTAAAAATTTAAAAATTAAGGAAAATTTCAAAATTTCTAGAGATTTGTGATCGTTTATCCTTAAAATAAATTATGATTACGTAATAATAATTATGCATTTTGAACAATTCATTTAAGTTAAGGATTTATGATTATGCATGTTTTCTTTAATTAATAGCAAATGAAACTTGAATAACTGTTAAATATATAGTTTAACAAATTTATTTGTTAAATACAAATTTTATTTGTGATGTACTATGTGCATTTTCATTTTTAATAAGAAATTTGAAAGCAATTTAATTAATAATTTTAAATATATATGATTTTTAAAAAACATTATCTAAAATGCATACCTTTTATGTTGCTGATTAACAGTTAATCCTTTGCTTGACTGGACCATTTTAGCGCTCTTGTAAAAAGATATATACAAAGACAAAGTGGACCATTCACGTCACAAATCGTACCAACCTTAAAAATTTTAATGGTTTTTTTTTTTCAATTACCTTTTTGGCTTTTATATATTAATTATTAAAAATCACATTTCAAAATGATAAAAATGATGAAAATGACAAAAATACCCTTTGATCCCGGTCTCGTAAGCCCTCGAGGCCTCAAGCTTTGGTGATTTTGCTAATTAAGCCTCGCTGTCACTCTTCTTTCCCGTCTCTCCTTCTCCGTCTTGTCTGTTGATGGAGCAACAGAGGCACAAGGATCAGTTACCTCCTGAGAGGAAGGGGCAAAAGCGAAAACTGGAGGAATTTGACGACGAGAAGCGGGAGATCTCGCCGGCGGTCCCTTTCCCCGATGCTCGCCAAGCTCTGTTATGCGAAGTCTGTGCACAAGTTATTATACTTAACTCCACTTTCTCCTGGCTCGAAGCAGATCGGGCCGCCGCTAAACGTGCCACTCACGTCCTCGCCGAGCTCGCCAAAAACGGTTAGCTATCTCCTCTTTATTTTGTCTCTGAGTTTTTAATTGAGATTTCTCTTTCTCTCTCTTTGCAAGTGTGCTTTGGTAGTGTTATGTGTGAATTGAGAGGTTTGTAGTTGGTGATTACAGAGGAAGTAGTGAATGTTATTGTTGAAGGAGGAGCAGTACCAGCTTTGGTGAAGCATCTCCAATCGCCGCCGTTGTCGAGCGAAGTTGATCGTAGTCAGAAGCCGTTCGAGCACGAGGTGGAGAAGGGGAGTGCTTTTGCTCTGGGATTACTTGCCGTGAAGGTTCTTTAGCTATGATTTTTTTTATCTTTATCTTTCTATTTGTTCTCACGTAATCCGAGTGCCTGTTGAAGCTAGCATTTCTTAGTTATGAGGTTTCGAATTTAAGTTCTATTTCCTCTTTTTGTTCCTAATTGGTTGTGAGAAAATTTCACTAATTAGTGCGAGGATTTTCGCAAACCTTTTTCTTTTATGATGTATATTAGAAGGAACTTGTATATATTAAGCGAGTTTTGTTAGTTTATGTATTACATTCGTGCAAAATTAGGTGAGTTATCAGTTGTTCCTACATTTTAGTTCTACTGTCATTGCATTCTTTGGGTTGATCGTTGTACTTCATTTTTGTTTGTAACTGTACTTATTGATGCATTTTTGGTGGTTCTTTGGTAATTGAGTTTCTCTAAATTGATTTAAGGATGTATGGAACTGAAATTATTGGCTGTAAGCAACCTGTATGATAGTTGACCCTTCCCTTGCTTTATTTATCCCTCTCATCACTTATTCTGTTTCCACACATTTTTATTAATAGCCGGAGCATCAACAACTCATAGTCGATACTGGGGCATTGACACATCTTGTGAACCTGTTGAAAAGGCATAAAGATGCTTCTAGTTCTCGAGCTGTGAATAGTGTAATTAGAAGGGCAGCAGATGCTATCACCAATCTTGCTCATGAAAACAGTAGCATTAAGACTCGCGTTAGGTTTGTTAGTTATGGTGGTGGTTTGATCTAGATGTTAAATTAATTCCTACGCGTTCTAGTTGTTTATAGTGTTCACACTGGCAGGATGGAGGCTGGAATACCACCTTTGGTTGAGTTGCTTGAATTCACCGATACCAAAGTGCAACGAGCAGCTGCGGGGGCATTGCGAACCTTAGCTTTTAAGAATGACGAAAATAAGAATCAGGTGGTGGATATTTCTTAAATGGTATCTTTTGTTGTTAGTTTGCACAAGTAAACAATAGGAGTGTCTTTTGCTTTGCAGATTGTTGAATGTGATGCCCTTCCTACGCTCATTTTAATGCTACGATCCGAGGATGCTGGAATACACTATGAAGCGGTAGGAAATGTTTAAACTGCCATTTTTCATCAGCTTTTGGAATTTGAACTCAGTTAAGGTTTCACTTTTTTCAACTTGGCATGAGTTTAAGTACGTGATATGATTTGTCTGGATGTAAGGTTGGTGTGATAGGAAATCTGGTGCATTCTTCTCCAAACATAAAGAAAGAAGTTCTTTCTGCAGGGGCTTTGCAACCGGTCATTGGCTTACTTAGGTCTGTTAATGTGCTTAATTTGATCAGCCTTCACCTAGTTTAGCAGTGCAAGATCTACTCTTGACTTCAAAGTTTATTTTGCAACAGCTCCTGCTGCTCAGAAAGCCAGAGGGAAGCCGCTTTATTACTCGGACAATTTGCTGCAACCGATTCAGATTGCAAGGTTTACTAGAATTTTGGCCTATTAATGTCTTATATCCCTTTTTTTGGCCTCATTTCTTGGACGCTAGTGTTACCTTACTGATGCTAAATACAGAAATAAAATCAATCTAAATGCATAAAAGGAGCATTTATACTTTTATATTATTATTGGAAAATAAAGGAGCACAGATGTTTTCATATGGACATTTTGAAGTAAATTGGCTTTGGAATAAAGTTTTAAACTGAGTATGTGACTTTTTGGTAGGTTCATATTGTACAAAGGGGTGCTGTACGACCTTTAATTGAGATGCTTCAGTCTTCTGATGTACAACTCAGGGAAATGTCAGCTTTTGCATTGGGGAGGTTGGCACAGGTTGCTACGTATTTCTCCTTTTCTTTTACTATGAATCTTAATTTGGAAGATCCCATGAAGTTGGCTTTACAATCTTGCTATCGATCATTTTTTTGCTCTTCCCACAAATGAACTTGATATTTTGCTCTGCATGTTCGCAATTTAGAACAGTATCATAGAAATAATTGTAACTTTACTTAGCCTGTCGGTCCAATTGTCTTCAAGTTTCTTAATTACTCAATTAACTGGTCTAAAGTTTCATTTCTTTTGTTTTAATCCCTGGACTGAGAGGATAATGTGTATGATGGTCTAAGCAAGTTCTGAAACTCAGACCATTTTTCGAGATCGTGATTTAATATTTGCTCTATTTTACAAATCTGCATTATTCTGGTGGAGCATTCTTTTAACTTGAACATATTCTATACCAGGATCCACACAACCAAGCTGGAATAGCTCACAATGGTGGTTTATTGCCATTACTAAAGCTCCTAGATTCAAAAAATGGATCTCTTCAACATAATGCTGCATTTGCTCTATATGGCCTTGCAGACAATGAGGTGTGTCCTGCACTTTTTGAAATCTTGTAGAGTTACGAATCAATTCTAGAACATTTTAAACTCAAATTCTTCTCTATTTCATAAGTCTTATTGTGTTTGTTCTTTATTCAATAGGACAATGTGTCTGATTTTATTAGGGTGGGAGGTGTCCAGAAACTGCAGGATGGAGAATTTATTGTTCAAGTATGTTTATTACAATTTTTTTTTTTTTTGCTGTAATGATTATTTATTACTCATAAGTGCGTTATATTTTGTATAACATCTATCACTGGGAGAAAGTTACCAGTGCATTGCTGTTTCAGCCAAACCAATATGAAGGTTTATTATATATGATCATGCTTGTAGGCAACAAAAGATTGTGTGGCGAAGACTTTGAAAAGATTAGAGGAGAAGATTCATGGAAGGGTTAGTTTTTGTCTAATTTTCTCTGTTTATCCACCCTGTTAAAACTACATTACTATTATAATTCTTCTGTTGACTATTTTCGACCACATTTAGATGTCAAAATTTAATCCAGTAACTTTCTTGTGTAGGTTTTAAACCATTTGTTATACCTGATGCGTCTACCAGAAAAAGGTGTTCCACGACGTGTTGCTTTGGCACTGGCACACCTTTGTGCTCCTGATGATCAGGCTACAATATTCATCGATAACAACGGTATTTAGTCTAAGCAGTCTTATTGACTAAAATGGACAAGAAGTGAAAATGAATTTTTTTGTCAGTTTGTTCTAACTTCTACTTACTTGAGGTGCTCAGTATTATATTTGCTGATTAAATTTTTAATGTAGGACTGGAGTTACTTGTTGGGCTTCTTGGTTCTACAAGCCCAAAACAACAACTTGATGGAGCTGTGGCTCTCTATAAGTTGGCTAATAAATCAATGACTCTTTCTCCCGTTGATGCAGCTCCTCCTTCTCCAACGCCACAGGTGAGGTTTCATTGAACATAAGTTTTCTTTTGTCTGGGCTGTTTGTCATTATATGAACCAATTGTTTGATTTGGAATTCTTTTGGAATAAGAGTCACTATGATGAAACATAAAAACAAAAGATGCCATAAAAGTTCTCTCTTTTTATTCGTTGGTTATAATAGTTGATGATAGGTTTGTAAGAACTAAACTTTGTTCATACTGTGAATCATTGTTTCTGGGCTTTTATGAAGCTTTTTCTAACCCGGAAATATAGCAAATGCTGACGGTTGACTTCTGAGAGAGGGAAGTCTTGGAATGATGGCAACTGGCATTTGTTGATTTCCATTACTTTCTTCCTGTTTACACTCTTTTATTATAGTTGTTATGAATTTAGGGATGTTCTTGTAGTTGTATGCTTGTAACCCCAATAACCCTATTATTATATGTACAAAGGCTAAGCACATGATTAGCTTAGGCTGTATTTCTCTTATCTCTCTGTCTATATTAACAATAGCTACTTGTAGAACTAAGATATTTATATTTCTGTTTGTATGCACTTTATGGACAATGTATCATATTGTGAAAAGTGCTGTGGTTGGTTGTATGTGTTTGATTTTTTATTTTTTAAACTTATACCTTTCTCGGGAGTTGAACACTTTGTTTATGAATTTTCTTGCTGGAAATGTGCTAACTTCATTTTTCTAGTACTGCAGAGTGCAGATAATAGTATGTGATCTAAAATATTTCATAGAAGTTCATGATTAGACCTTTCTTTTTGTTTCCTTGCATGCATTAAAGTGATTGTTGGCTAGCTTAACCAGGATCCATTCTTGCAATAAGCGATTACTCCCAATTCTTTTTTTGTGTATAATAAGTTAAATTTGATATCAAATTCAGGTGCTTCTTCTCAGTTTTGTTTTTAGGGAATGCTTAATATTGGTTATATTCACATTTTCTTGAATAATGCATTTTCTACTGCTACTTTTATTCATTATGGATATTTTTGAGAATTTCTGTAATGACAGACAAGTTTAATTGCAGGTATATTTAGGGGAGCAGTATGTAAACAGTGCTACACTGTCAGACGTCACCTTTTTAGTTGAAGGTTGTAACTAAAAAGTTATATAATTCAGTTGTAGTAATTGTGTTGAAAGCTTAAGTTTTATATTATTTTGAGTTACGAGAAATATTGGTTTCATTTGTAGGTTGAACTCTCATGACAGCTGCATGCCATAATTTGCAGGTAGGCGGTTTTATGCCCATAGGATTTGCCTCCTTGCTTCATCAGATGCCTTTCGTGCAATGTTTGATGGTGGATATCGGGTGAGTATGCATACAATCCCAGGGCCTGGGAAGGGTGAACTGCAGTTGCTCTGAGCATTGCATTTCTTGAGTAAACTGGAAAATTTCAGCAGATGATCGACTTTAAACTGATAAATACGGAGTTTCAATTCAAATTTATCCATTTCTTGACTAGTGTGTTGTAACTAATAACAAAAAAGAATTGGTTTCCTTATCTAAACTAATATTTTCTTGCATGTGACGCAGGAGAAAGATGCCAGAGATATTGAAATCCCAAATATTCGATGGGAGGTTTTTGAGTTGATGATGAGGTTTGATGAGATTTCATGTTTGTGATAAAGCTTGAGCGGAAATAAATTCTCTAATGATTTTGTCTTTGACAGATTTATATATACTGGATCAGTTGATGTTACATTAGATATTGCACAAGATCTCTTAAGGGCTGCTGATCAGTATCTCTTGGAGGGACTTAAGCGTCTCTGCGAGTACACCATTGCACAGGTGAGCTATAAATCTATTCTTTATATGTTTATTCTGCTCCAAAGCTGTAAAAGAGTATACTTGCAACAGCTGTTCTCACTCAGTATCCCTTTTAACATTTCTTTTTTATCTTTCCTCTTTGTAGGATATATCATTGGAAAATGTTGCAAGCATGTATGAGCTCTCGGAAGCTTTTCATGCAATTTCTTTGAGACACACGTGCATTTTGTTTATCCTGGTGCAGTTTGATAAATTGAGTGGCAGGCCTGGGTATGTCTCTACGCCCTGTTCTAATTTTCCATATTCCTATTGAACCAAATACTATTTTTGACTAATTGCATTAAGTTGCATCCATTTTTGACTAATGCTTATCCGACAGTTGAACAAATTAATTGGTGATATCAAGTAGTTGTTTCTTTTGATAACTGGTATTTACTTCCTAGGTAGAATCAAGCTATCTGGCCTGTTTTATTAGAGTTCCAAACATCTCATTCCTCTGAAATGGGAAGGAGCATTTATCTTGCTGATAAGAGGGAACCTCTTAATTTTTCATTGACCATAGAGATCTAATGTTGAATGATGAAATTTGCAGGCACTCCCATTTAATGCAGCGTGTTGTACCCGAGATTCGCAGTTACTTTGCCAAGGCACTTGTCAAACCTAACACACATAACTTGAGGCTGTAGATGGCTGATAGTTGATTCATGATTGATATATCTAACTAGATACGCTGTACAGAAGGTGGTGGTAAATCTGCACTGTTTTTCTGCTTGAAGGTTATGATTGATCGATTTATGTTATGGCTCGTGACCATTCCTGATGTAGAGTTCTATTGCACGTAGTCACTGTTAAGTTTTGACCTTAGCTCCGTGTTCTGGGAATGTTAACATGACCCTCACTGTGATCCATTTGTTGTGACTTAGAGCGAATTGGCATTTAGTAAGTGATGCATCTCTTTATGAGCGATAATAATATTCTTGCCTGATTCTTACTGTTACACTTATCTGAAAAAATTTAAGAGCTAAAGTCTCACGCAGATCTTTACTTTGTACAAGAACCTGTCTGCCAGTTTACTAGAGGAAAATTTTGGGCTGTGCCATGATTTTCTAACAAAATTTTTAAACTCTTCCATACTCGACCGTAGCCAATTTTGATCAGACCTGCCAATTTTAGTGCAATTTTCTTATCATCAGATGAAACTATAAAAGGCTCCAAATGTGATGACAATCTTCTCCAAATGGAAGCTTTGGGCGTATAGGGCAGGAGTAGGAGTTTCAGGTGCAATTTTAATTAAAATAAAATTTAGTCACTAATGTTAGATTTGATTTAGCGGTAAATCTCGTCTTTTCTGGTGTGATATTACTCTGATGTGTCTTTTATTTAATCAACTAATTTCAAGTCATAGCTTTTAATTCTATTTGAATTTTAGAGATCAAATTTAGAAGTAATAAACTTAATACTAATATTATTCTTAACAATTTAACCTAAATTAATGCCCTTTTACACTATAGATTCCATTCATCCTAATTAACAAATCTACTAATGATAATCGATTAAATATTTAATGAAATTATTTATCTTTGTATTGTTGATATGATTTGATTATTAATTAGAAGATTAATTCGTCAAATGACTTCAATAGTCCAAATTTTTATTATAAATTATTCAATTTTGGTTAAATTTCGTATTCAATGCTAGGTTGGGCCGGATCAAATTATTCTATATATGAAAATCTTAAAAGGAATAGACCCGTTTTTAGGCTTCATTGGTTCAGAAATTGCATAAAACTAAGCCCATTAAAGCCCAAACTCAAAACTCTTCCCTAAACCAAACCCTAATCTCCCTTAAATAGGATTCTCTTCACGTCTCGTCCGCAGTTACTGCAAGCAATCAAGCAAAAGCATGGCAACGGCGGTGGAATCAGTGCAGTGCTTCGGGCGCAAGAAGACGGCGGTGGCGGTGACATACTGCAAGCGCGGGCGCGGGTTGATCAAGATCAATGGGTGCCCAATCGAACTGGTGGAGCCGGAGATCCTGCGGTTCAAGGCGTACGAGCCGATTCTCCTGCTGGGACGAAACCGATTCAGCGGAGTGGACATGAGGATTCGGGTTAAAGGCGGAGGGCACACGTCGCAGATATACGCGATCAGGCAGAGCATAGCGAAGGCTCTGGTGGCGTTTTACCAGAAGTATGTTGACGAGCAGAGCAAGAAGGAGATAAAGGACATACTTGTGAGGTATGATAGGACGTTGCTTGTGGCTGATCCTCGAAGGTGCGAGCCCAAGAAGTTTGGTGGTCGTGGCGCTAGGGCTAGGTTTCAGAAATCTTACCGTTAAGCCATGCTTTCTTTTTTTCGGCTCAATTCTAAACTGCAATTCCTTGAATATTTTGTTACGGATTTCTCGTTATGCTATTACATTATAATTAGAAATGATCATGGTACTGTTTTAATTAGACTTGGTTTAATTTAATGGCAGTTGTTGTTGATGTGTTTAGAAGTAGAAATAGTTTAGCCTCCATTGGAGAGGAGGAACTTATATTATTTATATGGATGGTATTCATTTCAATAGTCTCATATCTTAGCTATAGAAGTTAGAAAATTAAAGTGAAAAAGGCCTGCTTGTGCTCTATCGCATAGTAGAGAGGCTGCTCTAGAGTCTTCAAGTTCCATCAACACATGCAGAAGAAGACTCTATTGATTTGATTTGATTATTAGGTTGATCTCTTAAAGCATGGGTTTAGATCACCAGTTTCGTTACCTTGTCTAAGCATCCATCTTGTCTCATTTATTCTGTTCTCTTAAAGTGCAGCAGCTAAATTATATTACCGTGTCACCTCCCTTTTGTTGTGTTATAAAAGCAATTGCTAACTGGCGTTCTTGTAGATGTGATTTCATTCTTGATTCTTGATACTGAGTGCTGATATCGAAATGCCTCTTCTTCAACAAATTGTAAAGTGAAAAGATACAATTGGACTAGTTGCTGGAAAAATGAGAGCTAGGTAGCTAGCTAAACACAATCATTCCAAGTGTTAAAAAAGAAAAACATAACCATATAGTTACAGTTTCATGGTCCTGCCCGTCTTGAAACCAAATTGGCTGATCTTTTTTGTTTTCTTCTTTCTTTGAATCACATTTTCTGAAAGATTTAAGAGCTTATTTCACCTCAAAAAAGAGAGTCATTTGTGCCTTGAATTCTTCTGCATTGATTGTGTGTAACAACTAACAAAGTAATCCATAATCAAATTAAAAGAAACAAAAGGATTTTCTAAATCAAGTTAAGCCACCACACAAACATTAAAAAGGTGTAATTAAATTCTCATTAATTTTTATAAAGTAAACGCTTTTTATAAATTAAAATAAACTGATTAGTTTTATTTAATAAAACTTTTCAATTAAATTTTAAATTAAAAATAATTTCCGTCAATATTATTTTAAATTCTTAAATTTTATTAAATATTTAATAAATTTTATAAAGGTCTAATAGTAATTGAAGCTTTTAAATATTTAATCTCTTGTCTTAGTTAAAGTCATTCTAATTTTTAAAATATTGTTAAAAAGTTGAATTAGAAAAAAAGTAATGACTGTTTCAAAGAATCCAACAGCCCAAATCAATGAAGCCCAATAAAATGAAACATCTGATCCGGTCCAAGTCTGGAGATGAATTATCTATAGTTAATCAGTTTATTCAAATTGGTAAACGCGTGATGCTAAAACATGAAAACGCATTAATTTCTCTTTTCCTATCCCAAAACGACATAACTCCTCCAATTTCGGTATACCAAAAAGAGATTTATAAAATTTAAAATCTTATAAAAACCCCCCAAATCCACTTGTGTATATAGTCAAATCATTTCCTCACACTTTCTCTCTCTCTCTGTCGCTAACATTTCAAGTCTCAGCGCTCACTGTCAGACCCACTTAGGTAGTGCAGTGGTGAAGAAAACAACAAAGGTACTCTATCTTTCCTTTCTTTTTAGATCTGTGCCCTTTTACGCAATCTTCCTAGTTCCCTTTTTTTATATAAATTTTAATGTGCATTTATATGTATAATTTTGATGTCTTCTACTTGTTACTGTGAAGTTAGATCGTATCTATATATCTGTTCGTGTGTTTCTTTGTTTCTTGATTACTTGTTTGTTCTTCCACGTTTTCAATTTTACCTTTTACGTCAATTTCCTCACCCCAGTTCTTGACTTTCCTTTTGGGGATTACCATATGTATGTAAAATGGAAGTGAAGGAAATGCATGTTGATAGTTTTGTATTTATTAAGATTGTTAAATAAGGTTGGTTTTAGGGTTCGATATTTCTTCTGTTAAAGGGATTGGGGATTGTACGGGACTTGCATGAATGTCGTACTTTGATATTTTGTTTGGGTTTTTAGGGGATTCTTTTAACGAGTAATTTGTCGACATCTTGTTTAGTTGTTGGGGAAGATGTAATATTAAAGCTTACTTGAAAAAGATTGGTTCTTTGCATTTAAGCTTCGCTAGGACCACATAGATTTTGTGGATTTTAAGTCTTTCTAGTTGCATTAATTGAACTGTTACTGAACTCCCGTTCCTTTTCTGTTCCACACCTTTAATATGTTGTGCTTCTTTCCCTAGATCCTTTTTCTTTGATTCCGATCTTGGGTTTTTTGTGCTACTTAATCTTGATAACTAGATGGATTGAGTCGTGATGCAATTTTCCTTTGGCTTTTTTGCTTTTTTGTTTTCAAGTAATCTTGATAGCTAGATGGATTGGGTCGTGATGCAATTTTCCTTTGGCTTCTTTGCTTTTTGGTTTTCAAGATTTTTGTGCAGCTTAACCAGCTGGTTGCTTTTTGATGTTAAATCTGAGAAGTAAAGTTATATCTTTGCAGCTGCTACTATCTTTTTGCTTTGCCCAATGGATTCCACAACAGTGAAGCCAGAACGTCGTCCTTTTTCGATTAAACTCTGGCCCCCAAGTGAAAACACTAGGCAAATGCTTGTCACACGCATTACTGACAATTTAACTACTAAGTCCATTTTCACCCAGAAATATGGCAGTCTTAGCAAAGAGGAGGCCGAAGAAAATGCAAAAAGAATAGAAGATGTTGCTTTTTCTGCTGCAAGCCAGCATTATGAGAAGGAGCCAGATGGTGATGGAGGTTCTGCAGTACAGCTTTATGCAAAGGAATGCAGCAAGCTTATTTTGGAAGTTCTTAAGAAAGGTCCTTCAAAAATGGAAGAAAAACAAGCTGTCTCATCCCAAACTGGTATTGTACCCCAAAATACTGTTTTTGACATATCTAAAGGTCCTCGATCCTTTATTGATGCTGAGGAGGCTGAAGATATATTGAAGCCTCTGAAGGAGACAGGGAATTCTTACACTAAAATCTGCTTTAGCAATAGGAGCTTTGGTCTGGCAGCAGCCCACGTTGCTGAGCCCATTTTGGCTTCCATCAAGAATCAGTTGGTGGAAGTTGACTTATCAGATTTTATTGCTGGAAGACCAGAGGAAGAAGCTCTTGAAGTTATGACTATATTCTCTACTGCTCTGGAGGGTTGTGTACTGAAGTCCTTGAACTTATCCAACAATGCCTTGGGCGAGAAGGGTGTTAGGGCCTTTCAGGCACTTCTTAAATCACAGAGTTGCTTGGAGGAGCTGTATCTGATGAATGATGGTATTTCAGAGGAAGCTGCAGAAGCAGTTTGTGAATTGATTCCCTCCACAGAGAACCTTAAAGTTCTCAAATTTCACAATAATATGACAGGAGACAAAGGAGGACTTGCAATCTCTGAGGTACTGCAGCACTCGCCCTTACTGGAAGATTTCCAATGCTCCTCAACCAGGGTAGGCTCAGAAGGAGGGATTGCATTATCAGAAGCACTCGAAACTTGTACCCATTTGAAGAAGCTTGACATCCGAGATAACTTGTTTGGTGTAGAAGCTGGAGTTGCTCTGAGTAAAGCTCTGTCTAATTATGCAGGTCTGACAGAGGTTTATTTGAGCTATCTGAATTTGGAGGATGATGGTGCTCGAGCTATAGTCAATTCTCTCAAAGAATCAGCCCCTTCACTTGAAGTCTTGGATATGGCTGGAAATGACATAACAGCTGAAGCTGCTCCCAGTTTAGCTGCTTGTATTGCAACAAAGCAGCATCTAATCAAGTTGAATTTGGGAGAGAATGAACTGAAGGATGAAGGGGCTATTCAAATTAGTAAGGCTTTGGAAGAAGGTCATATTGAGTTGAAGGAGGTTGATATGAACACCAATTCTTTAGGACGGGTTGGGGCTCGCTCCCTGGCAAAGGTTGTGGTCCAAAAGCCTGTGTTTGAACTGCTGAACATTAATGGGAATTATATCTCTGATGAGGGTATTGATGAGGTGAAGGAAATCTTCAAGAAATTCCCCAGCATGCTTGGGCCCTTAGATGAGAATGATCCTGAAGGAGGGGTTGATGATGAGGAGTCTGGGGAAGCTGAAGATAATGACAATGAATTGGAATCAAAACTTGAGAATCTTGAAGTTGACAAGGAATAGACGTTTCTTTTGCTTGAGTACACTTTTGCAGATAACCCCGTGAAAGAGATTCAATGTAGGAGAGTATCCACAGCATTTTGGATTCTGTTCTGTTTGGCTTAGCTTGTACTACCAGAGCAGTGGCTGTGAGCCATGATTGTAATCTAGGAAGAATTTATGTCTTGTCACTGGGTTAGTTAAATAGAAACTTACCTAGTTTCTTTTACTATCATTTCTATCATTTGTAGCCTTCACGGTTCAGCTGGATGATGCGATCCTAATTTCTGTACTAGATTGCTGAATCTCCAGACTTGTTCTCCATATAAATGATCATTTCCTGTTGTTGGTACATCCAGAGAAGATACGGTTCTAACAACACTCATTGGATATCTGAAGGGATTGTCTCAGGAAACCAACTTGCAACTGAACTTTGCAACTTGGTAACTGTGATGGTTTGAGCAAAAAACTTCTGATCAAATATTATGTACCATCCGATTATTACAAATCCGTCACCTTCTTGGCTTCTTGGATACCTAAAACTAATAGTAAGGGGCTGGTGAAACTTTGTTTTGTGGTTTGGTTGATATTAGTTTCACAAGTTTTTGACAGTTAAAAATTATCTTGTTGAAGGTACAACATTTTTCTGCTACCAACTATTTAACTTAATTTATTCATCGAGTGGCAGCTATTGAAGATCTAATTTGAGCATTCATTTGTTAATCAGCTCCAGAAAAGTTCTTTTCCAATCTACCAAGGGGACTCCTTTTTATTCAACATTAACTACCTACTACAGGTTCTTGAATGACCTGATTAAGAAGTTTGATACATGTAAATGAAGTCCTTCCCATTGCAGCAAAAGATTAGAATGGAGAGAGTATTTGTAGGTTAATCAATAACTTAATGTCTGGCAAGGGGTGACAATTTACATCAGTATTTTACGGCAACAACTCAAAGCCTCACCTAGGCCTGTAGACAATTTAACAGCACCCATTATAAGTCAATTTCATACAAGTTCCGTTCCACGTCCATACCGTCACTAGCATATTACACTTGAGTAGGGTCACTCATATCAACCCAGACCATTCCCTCTTCCACTGGAATTTTGTCCTCTAGAATCAGATGATGAACTCGGCATGCCATAGCTAGATCTCTTCTGTTTATGAGTAGTCCAAGATATCATTTGTCCACCCCAACTACTCACTCTGGCATCTTGACGTCCAAATATTTCAGCACTCTGATGCTGACTTTTTTCAGTAATTCCTCCGTCCGACTTTAGTCTCTTTGTGGTTGAACCAAAGGTATCTCCACTGGTCCTGTCGCTTGCTGTAGGAACGGCATCAGTATTACTCACCGGTTCAGTGCCTGGGGTTGAAGGATACTCCCGCATCTTTCCTTCAGTTGAAATCCTTGTTACGTCTACACCATTTTCTACAGCCTTAATCCATTGTGAATCACTCAATGTATCAGCATAGATTACCTTGTTTCTTCTTCGCTTCCCTAAGACACCAATCTGGTTCGGGTCAAAACCTTTGGCCCTTGCTTCCTTATTGTCAGGTGTAGAGTAAGCCCATTCAGGTACCTCATGCTCTTTCATTAGACGTGATCTATAGTCCTCTTTTTTCCTTCTCTTCTTGTCCATATCCTCAAAAATCCAAAACTCTTCTCGTGATCGGGCTGCAAGGCGGTTGATCTCTCTCTCACTTGGCACATCTGTCCCAAGGGAGCTTGTTCCTTTTCGCATGATCTCCTCTAACATCTCCCTTCTATCCTGAGCTGCACAAGAAAGTAAATGTGACCATAACCCCGCGTTCAATTTCCATTAAAAAACAAAAAAAAAAAGTCTAGCAGGGAGTGTACAAGACATAATTCAAATCATGCAATAAACGAAATGTTTTCATCAAAATACAATTTAAGACTCCATAAACAAGCACTGGATGACAGAAACAGTCGTGAAATGGAAGTTCCAGGGGTAACATGTTCTTTCTGACAGAGCTCTACAAGATTCTAACAGCAGTGCCAAAGGCCAACAGAAAATTTAGCCAACTCAATCAGCATGTAAATCTGGTTCTGAAAGGCTTGCTCTCAGTCAGTTCAAGAAAAACCTTATGACTTATCAATCACCAACTCAATTCCACTAAAATGCAAAGGAAGAAATAATGCCAACTTTGAAGAAATCATAAATAGAAAATGGAAATAAAAGAAAAATACTATTGTTTTCGATTGGCCAAGTATCTTCACTGTTTGCCAGTATGATGGATAAGTAATTTTTGAGTTCAAGTACCTGTTGACGTGTTATTAAAAAGTCCAGCTTGTATGACCTTAGCATCAATGCCCATCTTCAGTTTTGCACGCTCCAAAATTACTTCTTCAATTGATCCAACACTAACCAATACAAAAACCCTGACTTCCTTCTTTTGCCCAATACGATGTGCACGATCCTCTGCTTGTTGGTCCATTTGAGGGTTCCAATCACTGTCAAAAATTATGACAGTATCTGCTGATTGTAAATTTAAACCAAGGCCTCCAGCACGAGTGCTCAGGAGAAACATGAAATAAGGGGAGTCTGGAGCGTTGAATGCTTTAAGCAAAGCTCCTCTTTCCTCCGTTTTTGTTGAACCATCAAGCCTAAGATATTTATAATAGTTAAGCTGTAAGTAAATTTCGAGGATGTCCATAAGACGAGTCATTTGTGAGAAAAGCAGGACTCTGTGGCCAGTTGCACAGAGTTTCGGGAGTAAACGATCAAGTAATTCAAACTTCCCAGAAGCTCTAATTATTTCCTCTTTCTGCCACATGTTATAGTCGCCAACAAAAAGGTATGGGTGGTTACAGCACTTTCTGAGCTGCATTGACAAGTTCTGGAGACTTTTTGATTTTCCAGACCCTGCAGAATAGTTATCTTGCTTTTAGTGAACTATGGGAATGGTCAGTACAAGAGCCTCCTAAAATTAGCTCGTCACCCAAGTCAGATGGCAGGGCCAAACAAATGAATCATGCTATTAATACGGACAGCCATCACCTATTTTCATACAAAGTAGCATATAGTCGTGTTAGAAATGTTAAGGCTGTCTAATAGCAGTCCTTATCGTTAATTTTATAATCATCATTGCAGAAAAATTAAATAGCAGAGGCACAGTCAACTTTTGGTATGAATAGCAAAAATGAGCCGCTGAAATGCCTAAATAACCTAGTAAAATTAAGACAAGCTAACATAGGTACTCATGCACAATAGGACTCGTGGCATATATGGGAGCAGACACCACTTACCAGTATGTAGTCCAACTTGGCCCATCTCAGTGACTTGTTGGTAATATACTTTCTGCCAAGCAGACATATCACATTTCAATATAACTTGAGACTTTCCAGGAAGGTACTTCTCCACCTCATCCTTTTTCCTCCTCAATATGAAAGGTCGTATAACCTAGTAATCAAGGGTGTTAGTTCGGATAAAATGAGCAAGAAAACTAATAATTACTTAATAAGGACAAACACCTACTTGATGCAAACGACGGATAACCAACAACTGTTCTTCTTCAGTGAGAGAAACGTCACCTCGATCAGCAAAGGGTGCATTAAACCACTCTTCAAAGTTCTGAACTGAGTTAAATATATTGGGAAGGAGGAAATTAAGTAGAGACCAGAGTTCCTGCAAGCTATTCTGTATCGGAGTTCCAGTCAATAGAAGCCTACGCTGAATCTTATATCTGCATATGCAAGTGAAATTTGGTTTAAAAAGACCCCTTCATATGCTTAATAAATACAGTTACAATACCAGAAGTAAAAAGTGTTATGTTACAATGTGTAGACCAGCATAAGAATCCTAAAATGGATAGAATCTCATGAATTTTTCCCCTGATGCAGTAAAAGGGTTAAGGCAGGGTCCAATCACATGCAACACCTTACCCTGAGTCGATAGTCCGTGCAAGAGCACTTTCATGATTCTTTAACCTATGCCCTTCATCAACAATCAAGTAATGCCAGTGAATTTTCTTCAAAAATGCCTTATCTCTCATGATCAAATCGTAGTGTGTTATCAATACATCAAATTTCCCTTCCCTTGATATCTGCTCCCTTATTGCTTTCCTCTCATCTAGTCGACCATCATAAAGAATTGCCATAATCCTACACAAAAGTGAAAGTCCATGATTAAGGTCAAGGAAAAGGCTATAAGTAGATGAATTACAAACAAACACACCATGGGAAAGAAAAAATGTAATTTAAGCAGTTTTCTTCTTACTCATCCTCAGGAACCCATGTTGAGAATTCATTGATCCAATTTGGCAAGACAGCCTTTGGAGCGACAATTAAGTGCGGCCCAGAGACACCTTTTTTCTCCTTTAAGTATGCAATCAATGAAATAGTTTGTATTGTTTTCCCCAATCCCATTTCATCGGCCAAAATTCCATTTAGATTGTTATTGAACAATGAGAGCATCCACTGAAGCCCTTCCAACTGGTACGGTCTTAATTGTCCACCTTGAAGAATAGATGGTTGTTCAGTTACCTGCATTACAAAGAAATTAAATCAAGTTGTCCAATTACTAAATATATCATGTTGAGAATATAAGTATATGTGTAATTACCTATATGTTTTTAGTAACACCCACACACACACCCACATAAATATAATATTTCTGGTGATTAGAGTTGGACCTTTTCACTGCTTTCATCGTAGACAAGAAGAAAAAAAAACAACAAAAGACAATCACCACTTCAGACCAATGATTTTACAAGAGAGAGAACAACCACTGAGAAAACTCAAAATAGTCACTTGAAACTGCAGGAAGAATTTTCTGTTTAACTTCACAAGTAATAACTTTTAGGCTATTTAATATGTTCCTCAAGAATCCATATCTGAAGGATTAATCTATTTTCCAATTTGGGGTTTTCTAAAAGATAGGAAAACATTATAACTTATGAAACCCCTGCAAGAGATGAAAATTGGGTGACTTAATTATGGGATTTCCAAGAAATTAAATTTTAGTCAAACTTATTGTATACTTAATTGGTTTGAGTTTGGTATTAAATTATTAACGTTTATTTTCATTTCTTAACTTGGTTACAAATTTCAAAGAAATAAATTCTGTTGTTCTGATGCCCGATTCTGTTATCTTTCTTCCTGAATTTTGTTGCCTAAGTACCTTGGATAGATTTCAGCACACAGGTAATAATAAGATCCTCCTTTCTTAGTCATCCCTTTTACTCCCTTTCTCCTTGTAAATTATATCATGAAATAATAAAAAATAAGATAGCAGTTTTTGAACAATGCAGTTAATGTCGACTACATAAACCTGTATAGTTTATTCAACAAATATGTATAAATATAGAAAATAGATTGATAAAAAGAATGATGGAATCTACCTTCTCCTCAATTGAATGTATGGCCGAGTTATATTGTCGTTGACCTTTAAGTAAATCATCACTGTCAGCATCTACTTCAAGAGTTGTATCCTGTGAGCTTTGATCCCTTGAATCATCACCCTCTGGTGACTCAGATTCAAAGTCTTCTAAGGGTTCAATTCCATCTGAATGTTTTTCACCTTTCTGACTCTGTACTTTGGCTCCCAAATTGACCAGAAGTTTATTTGTTTCTTCAAGAAGCATTGTAAGGCGTTCATTCTTGCTCTCCTTCACTAATCTCATATAAGCTTCTTGGTCATCAGCCTTCAATGCCTGGAATCTCAATTTCTCTGCTCGATTGATACGCTGCCTTTGTCTTCCATGCCATGCCTGTCAAAATACAGTCTTCAGAATAGTCCAACTACAATATGCCACAGCTACTATAGACAAAATACATAAAGTCAGATATAAAGTCAACAAATCTCATATTCTAAACTTAGAGAAGATAAATCTTAAAAAGCATAGCATTAGTGGCTTCCTTGTAACATTCTGTATTGAAAGTGTGGTCATGAGACTGTAAAGGTAACCCTTAAAAAGTTTATCTAAGAGCATCTTAATCATATAAAAGAACTATTAAATACATGTTAATATCATCATTCCAGGTAACGAAACTGAACAAAGGTAGCTAAGCTCCCTTATATGTCAAAATTTCCATTTCTAATTACTATAGCTAAGAGGTAGCTATGTCACTGGCACGCTTTCTATTATATACTCTTCCTTTCAGAAAATTATCCATGGTTTATGAGTTTATCCTTCAACCCATAAACAGAAAGTTGTGACTGCATTTCCGAAGTTCAGTTTTCGATTTGAACTATTGCTAATATTACTCTAAGCAGGTAAGAAATGATGTATAGAAAAGGAAAATATTAGACAGATACCTGAATCCAATCATTCCTTTGCTTTCGACGTTTTAGAGAAGCCTGAATTTGTAATTGGAAGTCTCGCACTGCATAACCAATTTCTTGAAAAAATCTCTTTTTTTTGGTCTCTATAAGGTTCCTTTCTTCCTCTTTTAGCCTCGCTAGCCTCTGCATTAATGATGTTTTTATCATATCAGCGACAGAGAATAAGTTCCTATATCTGTGCCACTATATAAAATAGAATTGTCTCCATGTAAAACTTTTGAAATATGAAAGTTAATCTTCAAAGATAATTTTGCGAAATATAATTTGAAGAATCATAGTCGAATTGTAGATAGCCACATTTGTATCATTGCACAGATATAGGAATGAATAATGACCTCTGAATTCCCTTTTTTCCTGAGTTGATCATCAGGTTCCCTGGCAAAAGCATCTACAATTCCATATAGAGGACGATGTAATCGCATCATTCCCCAATCAAACAACTGGTTGTCAGGAGATGCACACAGGTGGCGCAGCCAGTACTCTGAACTCACTTCAGAACGAACTTTGCTTTGCAACTCTGTTAGCTGCCAGAAAAAGTGTCCTTGTCATGAAGGACAAACAAACATACAACATCATAAGAAGAAAAACAACACACATAATAATCAATTAGCAGTTTCCTGTAACAAAACATCCCATAAAATATAAAATGAAAATCCTGATCTACAGGTCAAATAAATTAGTTAGGTTTCTGAACTTTAAACAAATCTGAAGATGGTATATCCAAACTTTGTTGTAGTGGGACAATGCAGACTTTGTCTTAAATGTTAATCATGTTTAATAGTTGATGAAACTACTCCTTATCTGTCCCTCACCAATCACCTATCCAACATATTTATTAGAATATCATTCCACTATAGATAACTCTTATGTTGTTGAATTTTCATTCAGGAAGCTGCTATTACTTGGCCTAATAGAAAAAAGTGAGAAAGCACACACTTAAAATAAACTTTCCTACCGAACACAACAGTTTTACCTCAAGTCCATAAAGTTCAAGTAAGCACTTGGTCAGCATGTCCTCGCCCCTTTTTGAAGGCAGCTCTAAAACAAATAACAACCACATTAAGATATATTTTGCCTAGAAGTTTAGAAAAGAGTAAAGAACAATCAACAGACAGCAACAACTGCAATTGTCCATTCCTCACACAAATAATAGCAGCAATTTGTTATCATCAAAATCATGTGAGAATCTCACAAATCCATGGAAAATGAATGAGTCGCTAGCAAATAAAGTAAATTAGCACATGCCTCAAATTATTTATTGACAAACAATATAGCATACAAAACTCTAGTTCCATAAGAAAGGGTGCAAACCTTCAAGTTCCTTTAAACGATGAAGAACATGACTTTGATATCGACTTTCCTTCAATTCTCGCAATAAAGCACCTGACTCACACTTAGTCCTTTGATTTGCCAGTGCATTCTCAAAGTCAGCCATTAGGTCTCCACTAACAGACATCCCAGGATTATCCTGTCACAAATTTATGCCAAAAATACAAATTTTAATATCACCATCTAAATACTGCTGTAACTCGAGCCAAAGCCCCCACCTGTAGTCATTCCACACACGATAAAGAATTATTGTACAATTGACCTAATGCAAGTTGATATCCAGTTTCTCATCGTCAAGTAAAGCTCTACTAAGAAACAATCACCCAAAATTCACCATGTCTGAGGCAAACATCAAAATTGAGTAGAAAACAGGGGTGCTAAATTCCACATTTTGCCTTGATGTGTGGGTTATACACCAACATGTACAAGTGATATATAAATATCATTTATAAGCAATTAACCCCAAATAATAAGAACCCCATAATGGGAAATCAGGATACATCTAAAGGTTAAGGAAACCCAAAAGAAGTGCATAAAATCACGTATCAGAACACAAGCCATCAATTCAAAGACAAATAACCTTGAGGAACCCTGCTCAGTACGTACACAATCAATCAGAAAAGGAAGTTGAAAGAAAGATGATAGTTCACTTGATAGTCACAAGATCGCATACGCACCATGAATAAGACAAAAACAAAAAGATTCACAAAAGACTCAACAGTGAACATACGTTAGGGCACCACAAGTTAGACCGCTAAACCCCAAAAGTCGCAAAACAACTCACACACTATACCTCCAAAGCCCCACCTTTAAACCACAAAATCGAAAACCAAGAACAAAAAAAAAAGAAAAAAAAGCTCCCAGATTAACAATTCAATTCCACCCAACCTTTTAAAAACAACAAAATTGGCAACCAAGAGCAACACGAGAACACCCACCACTGCATTCTGGCCACATGGATCACTACTAACGGCGTCATGGCCATCAAGATAGATGGAGGAGACAGTGTGGAAGAGGTCAGAAGGTATAGGGAGGTCACGAGACACAAAATTGAGAGCAGATATGAGAGACTTAGCTTTGTGGACATGGTCTAGAGAGGTATTTGGGTGTAAGCTCGCTTTGTGTTGCTCCAGCTGAGCCGCCATGGCGGGAACAGGATTACACTTCTACAATCTCGTGTTCTTGCGTTTGGTTGATAGCTGAAAAAAAAAAGCTATTATTATCATTAGGAATTTTGTGCGAGAGATAAACATATATATATATATATATATATATATGAATAATTGCGACGAAGAAA
>JAOQMS010000180.1:53267654-53293425 GCA_027563885.1 Erythroxylum longipes
TATATATATATATATATATATATATATATATATATACACGCATATGAATAATTGCGACGAAGAAAATTAGGTTAGGAAAAATTTTGTCCGAACCGATAATCTGACCTTGTCCGATTCAGAAAAAACAGTAAGAATTTTTTTGATTAAATTTAAACCGAATTGACCAATTTTTGTCGAAATTGAAATCAAAATTGAATCTAAGATGACTTAATCGGACAAAATGTTCGAATTTTTAAAATTAATCAGCACTGAACATTTAAAACATATTAAAATTGTCCGATTCGAATTTTTAAAAGGTAAAAAAAAAGTTGTTTCAAAAAAATCATTACCTTATTCTAATTTATTGTGTTAAGTTTTGATTGTTATATACATTTTAGCTAACTCGTGTCATCGTTTTTTTCCTCAGATCATGAAGTCTTTGTGACATGAAGAGTGGGCTATGAAGAGTTTGATAGAGAAAGATTTGTTATTTCTTGCATGTTTTATTTGATTTGAATTTGTAGTATGAACAAAGTGATTTATTGGTTTTGAATTTGGTGTACTGTTTGTGCCTTTGTGGCTTCTTGCTATAATTTTATTGGAGACTTTGAATTTTGGCTGTTGTATTTTTGTTTTTTTTAATTTGATTGTACACTTACTATTTGTTTTGTTTGAACTTCAATTAGACAACTATAATTTAGCTTTCTTTATTATAATTTTTTTATTGGTTTTAGAGAGAAAAAGAAATGGAAAGAAGATGGTGCAATTTAATGGCCCTTGCTATTAGTTAAAATCGGACAAATCGGTTTTAAACTAGATTGAGTGTTTTCCAATCTGGTTTAGTTCCGGGTCAACTTGATTAAAAAAAATAGTTTTAAACCAATTTAGGGTCATAAAATTTTTATCTTTATCTTAATTGTCCAAAACCGGTTTGGTTTGAAACCGATTTTTTGTCTACTCTAAATAAAATATTATATTAAGTAAGAAGGTTTTATAAAACGTTGGAAGAAAAATATAACTAAGAAAGTATAAATAATACCTAAAAATAATAACTTCAGAGTTTTATGTAAAAGGAAAATCTATAACTATGTAACTTCGTACTAAAGATTTGAATAAACGATCATATTATATAATGTCGATATCATAATTGGCGTCGGACGCTTGGACTCTCTTATGTATATATATCTTGCCAAAATAGATTAGATGCTTATCATACAAGTCATTAACGTTATAATTGATTTTTATAAATCTTCTCATATTTTGCATTCTTTATTTTTTTAATTATATTAAGAATAATTATTTAAAGATCGGTAAAATTATTCCTTTATAAAGTTATAGTTTTAAACTATAAGAATATTTTTTTTTGTAAAAATATAAAAAAAGACTGCATACATCAACTCTCTCTCAATTCTAGCAAGAAGAGAATTTTTATAAGCTGAGTATATCAATTTTTATTTTTAATTGGTATTATTATTCATTAAATTTTGATAAATTTCTATATTAGTATGATTATAATAAGAAAGTCAAATTAGATAACATTAAATTTTATATTTGATATTTATAAAACTTGATTAAGGTATATTAATTTATTCCGATTTTTTCTAAGATCACACAATTATCCTTATTTATTAAAAAAATTTAAATTTAATTAAAAAGTAATTATTATAATTAATTAATTTTAATTCATAAAAATATTATTTATAAAATTTAATTGACTAATTAAATTAATTATTTTTTAACAACAAGAGTTATTAAAATAAATCGACTAGTTTAAAATTTTTACGATTAGTCGATTAGATTTTTTAATTACCGACTCTTACTATAAGATCTTAAATAAACTAATTAAGTAAATACATTAGACATTGAACATTTATGATGAGTAATAACATAAAAATATACTTATGTATTTGAATTCTAATTTAATGTCTGATGATTTTTGAAGTTTTCTAATAAATGATATAACTAATTTAGTAAACATTTTGATTATAATTAATTTAATATTTAAAAGGGAGTAAAATTTATTGAAAAATCAAAAAGTTAAGACCCTTATTTGTAAATGTATATTTCTAGAAAAGCATTTTTTTCGGTTTGTTTTAACAATACATATAATTAGTTAACAAGCTTTCCGTTTGCATATTCCAATTGGACTACTATATAATCCCACAAAATTTCATCATCATCACACTCAGTCCGAAATCTCACAATAAAGTAAAGTCTGAAAAGGTCTGATAGCATGCAGTCTTACCCCTACAGAATAAAGACACTGTTTCCGAATAATCTAACAAAATTTGACAACAAAAAACTTTAAAAGTCCAATTAAAAAAATGTAGGAAAAAGAATTCCAAAAAAAGACATGTAACCTTAAAGCTTTAAGCACACGAATACCACGAGAAAAACCTAAGACTATTCCACCTTTTTTTACCAATAATGCTTATTCTGATTCCATCACGAGTTCCAGAAAAAGGGATGTGCAGTAGCTTTCAGCCACTTCAAGCTAAGACTAGGACTGAGCTTTCTGCAATGCTCGGTTGATGGGTTCTTGGAAGTATTGAAGTGATATGAATATTGCTTCCTGCGGCAAAAGATGAAAGATTGAGACCAGAGAAAGATGTATACACACCCAGAGATCCATAAATATAAACGAACTCAGAATATGAAGAAATCAAGAAAAGATTAGAAACCTCAGTTCGAATTGTCCGACTTCCTTGATTGGGACACGTATTCAAGTATGAATCAAATACTTCTCGAGCAGTTTTACCCTTGAAAGAATTATCAAAGCGAGTGGTAAGACGCGATTTGCTTAACAGCATATGTAACCAAATTGTATACACAGCTTTTCACAGTATAAACAGTAGATGGCAGAAAGGGAATTGGTGCTAGAGAAACTGTACAGACGCTGTGACAAGAGCTGAGCACAACGTGTTGGCAAGAAGAAACGGTTCATTATGTTGAAGGATCAAGTGCAACATAAACTTTCATCAAACGCATGCTTACACTTCTTTGAATCTGTCAAAAACCGAGTAATTTTCTACGAAGGAATATTAGTTTTCGAATGAACATGTTACCTTTAAGCTAACATCTTCTTCTATACTCTCTTCCAACCCAGCAAGTCCACCAAAAGCAATCAGCAGATGCCTAGCAAACCATACATAAGTGTAATCGGAAAATGTAGCCAAGTTTATATTTATATGCTTAAAATCATCAGAACTTGGAGGTGACCCAACTGTACTGCCTCACGATTATAATTTATAATTCTTCATCATGAGCTCAAAGATTAATAAAACCCAGTGATAAGATGATGGAGATACAGCAAAGTTGTGAAATGATTTCTAGATTGCAGTGTTAATGGGTTGACCAAGTAGAATAGACTTAATGTTTATTCGAGTTAGTATTTTATTACCAAATACACCTCTTTAGGTTAGCTTCCATGCTCATCCTATCTACAAAGCAAAAGTTTTATCCTGATACGCAAAGTTCTCCTGAAATATCTAAGGTACAAGAATCTCACTTGAAATTTGGCAAAGAAATCTCTGATGACTTTATCTTTAGACCATGCTCTGAAGTACCAATTAAATAATCATAGCCACCCTACAATGAAGATTATAACATTCATTCACGCTTTCCAAAAAGCTGTGAACAAAAAAGTGCACATAGCTTTTGAAATGACAGACAAGAAGATTAAGTGTACATAAGATAATGGATTAAAACCTTGTACGGAGAACCTTTAAAAACCAAACTAATGTTGGCAGAATATCGCACCCTATATCCCCAATACATTCCTGCTTCATCCCTAGGCTTTGACAATGAGACAATTTGACGTGGTAAAACTAGATAAACACAACATAAAAGTGTTAACACGGTGAGAGTAATGAACTTAAAACTGCAAACAAAATGCAGTGTACTCAAATTAATAGTAAACTATAGGATAGTAATTTGCAAATAAAAACGTTGTAAGAACCCTTCCACCTTCACCATCTAAAACCTCATCCTACCTCTATGTTTGGTTGGGGGTTTATTAATGGAATGAAATAGAATGGAATATTATTCCATCGTTTGAGAGGAAAGTTTATAATGGAATAGAATGAGATGGGATAGACGAGGAAAGTTTCATATTACATCTCATTCCATCCTAAACAGTAAAAATGAAAAAACTTCCGATTTGGAACGTTTAGAATGAAATGTAAAATGATAAATAACTTTACACTATATTACGTTATAAACCCTTCATCTAAACAACATTTCACTATATTACATTATGAACCCTTCCATCTCTCCCAAACAACAATTTTCTAATATTGCATCCATTTATATTCCATTTCATTATAAACTATTCCATTCCATTCCGTTCCATTAAAAACTTTACGTCCAACTAAACATACATTAAAGAAGGCAAAGGAAAACTTAACCAGAAACTAGTTCACTAGAGATAGAACTTGACAAATTAGCACTTCATTATACTTTCAAAAATAACAGCACAAGTCTTAAGAGAACAAGCAACACCCTGAAATTGTGTAAAAGAAGGGCGAAAATGAAACTCCTTACCAGTGTCTAAATTGCGGTCTGTCCCCATAGCCACCGTTACCCTTTTTCCAGGTTCAAGTGTTTGGTCAATGGTCACATTCTGCATAGTTTAGCTTCAAATCTGTAACACACTGAACTTACTGAAGACTCCTAGCATATCTAAGCTTCAAAGGGAAGCTTTACTGCACAATGCACAATGCACAGCATCAACATTGCCTTGAGAAAAAATTGTCGAAAAACATGCAACAAAAGCAAACTTCTGTCTACATTTAACGTTTCTAATGCCATAAACATAAATTTATTGAGCAAATGTGCACTTCAATCACAGATCAAGATTATCATCAGTGAATTACTTCAATAAAACCCGAATAATTGAGAAGTTATAAATCCCTGAAGGATCAACCTTGCGCTGTCAAACTTTAAAGACAATTACCTTACTTAAGCCCACATCAACCATTGTTCCTCCAGAAATTGTCGCTTTTTCGCCTAATGTGACACCTACAGATTTACTGGAAAATATCATAACGCTGAGCTGAATCAAAATGAATAAACTGTAATACAATTATTATCAGTGTAAAGGTAAATCACAAAGGAACTGCTCTCAGGCCAACAAAGCTTTCCAACAAAGCTTTATACTAACATTAGAAACTCTCACCACCAAGAAAGTCCATGTAAGTGATAAAAAATATATTAGAAAAAGTCCCTATCGTTAACTTAGTACAAACTTACCTTCACGAAAGGGAGCCCATTCATGCTTGCGCAAATGGTGTGGAGCATCAAGAGGGGGCAACAAACCCTTGAGGAAAAGGTCAAAGACAAAAACATAAAACACTGCACTTGATTAACTAAAAGCAAGTGAGTAGGAGATTGAGATTGAGATTGGTTTCTCAGTCACTCACCACAAATCTCAAACTATTATGCCTAGGGAAAAGAGCTTTTCTAAGATATTGTGGAGTCTCCAGATAGCGCAAGATCCTAATAAGAAAAGCAGAACCGCTTTCATTCTCATCATCTGGAGAATCTTCATTCACTGAACTACTCTTATTGTCAAACACCACAACCTGCTTATAAAATTGCAGTTACAATGCAAAAACGGAACAAAACTTTTCATAAAAAAATGAGCAGGAGTCTCGTAACAGAGAGCTGACCTCGTCGATTCGGAATATGGTGGCCGCACGAGCAATCTGACCAGCCAACTGCAATACAAATACTGTAAGTAAAATGCAAACAAACAAAAAGAGAAACGAAGAGTGAAGAGAAGACGAGTACTGACTCGAGTAGCGAGCTCCAGAGACTGAGTGTTGTCGATGATTGAACCAGGAACGGCTATACTGATTGTAGGAATCTCCTCCTTTGCTTTCTTCTCTTCACTCTCTGTTGCCTTTCTTTCCTTCTTCTTCTTCTTCTTCTTCTTCTCGCTGTCGATCTCCACTCCGTTTTCTTCTTCACTCCTCTTTTTCTTCCCCATTTGCTCTTCGCTAGACTTCTAATGCGCGCAACTTCGAACAGAGGCTTTTCATTTGGGTTGCCCAGAGTTTAGAAACTCACTGCACTTTTTAATATTTGTAAACTAAAATAAACCTCTGCCCTTAGAACAGGGGTGAGAATGGACCGGACGAAGAGCCTAAGCCCAACTCGGTTCTAGTCCGTTAACCTCGGCAAAGCTAAACATCCCATCGTTGATATCAGATTTTTTATATCAGTTATAATGCTTTTATCATATTTTATTAACTCTTGTTTATTTTTTTTATGTAAACCCCACATAAATATATGAATGGGATTTAACAAAACATGGTTGAAATAGAATAAATGAAACAAAAAATTTGATGAGTCTCTACATTAAACTGTTATATCTTTCACCTTAGCAAATGATTTAATCGAACTTGAGTCGGATCAAAATTTTGTTCAACCCAATTCAATTAATTGACTATTTAAATTTTGAAAAATATGATTTAAAATTTGATCAACATAAATTAAAATAACTTGAACTAATTTCTTATATTATATAAACATAAAACGATGAAATTAAAAGGAAAATTAAAGTAATACTAATTTTATAACATTATGCTTATCTGTTAGTGCACTAATTTACTTGTTTCTTAAACCTTTAACACTAAATAAATCTAATAATCTTTATTAATAACCAGTGAGTTAACAATTCTATTATTATAATCTCGTTCTAAACCCGATGTATGTTTTGAAAATTTTGCAAATACTCAAGTCCAAATCGCCCTTAAGGGTGGATTGAGTTAATGAAGTGGATAATATGGAGTTAAAAGATCCTGTGTCTGAATCTCCCTACTTCTCTCGATCGAGTCTGTCGTATAAGATTTATCTAATACGAAATACCCAATTGACATGATTTACAAGCTATTATGTCAATCCGAAAATTTACCTAATACGTATCTAAAGAATAGCAACAGTGGATTCCTCCATTTAAAAAGAAAAAATCCAGATTGACATTTGCATCTAAAGATAATAATTTTAAATCGATTCATATCAATAAATCAAACTTAAATTAATTAAATTCAAAATCAAGATTAATTTAACCCGTCATTAATTAAGATCACTTTATTTACTATAATTTAAATTACACCATTTTAACTTTCAAACCCTACCAAACTCAAGCCAAAAAATATATATATATTTATAAATTTTAACATGTCTTTTATAATTATAACCAATTTAACGAATCCTGTGGATTGATCTTCACTTTCTTTTCTATGGCAATTACAAAGACCAATGTTTTTAAAACCAGACTTAAACCAAAAGGTTTAAAGTCAGTCACTACGGTCCATTTTACAGTATATGATGATGATCTTTGCATCCATTTTGGTAATCATTTGCCAGCAACCAGAAGATTTTTGCCAGCAACAAATGAAAAATTAAAGGGAAGGAAAATTTGAAGGAAAAGGAATTTACACTAACTTTTGTAAAACTTTCTTATATATATATATATAAACTAAGAATCAAATCTAAGAGATTTTCTCGACTTGGTGTCAAAATCCAAGAAAATTATGGAGGTGTTATCCTTTGTTCGCAAATCTTTTGCCTCACTCAACAAAAAGTTAGCAACCTTCTCAGCTGGATTATTCTCCCCATCTCCTGAATATTTCTCCCTTGTCTGTGTTAATGAACAATTTGTCAGAACCAACTACATTCCAAAAGATTGAGAAAAAACAAGAACCAAAATTATGTAAACTAGGATCGTATATGTTATAAAAATGAAAAAGCAAGATTTACCTGATGGACAAGTTGGATGGCCTTTTTAATACTAATTACATCCCAAAAGCCATCACTGCAAATTTTTGGACAATCAAGCATTTAAAACTTGCAATACATTCATTTCATATACAAGAAAGTTATCCAGAGTCAGTATTTTGAGACTTAAATCAGGTAATGCAACAAAAAATTTTATGGTCAGGGGCGCGAGCAATCGAAGGGGATGAGATAATACCGAATTAATTAGTCTGAATTATAAGATAAACAATATGAGGGTATTAAGCAAAAAGAATATAACCTGGCCAATAGTGCAAAAGCATCACTTGCTTGGCTAATATGAACAGGATGGCTTATGTAGGGCTCTGAACTGAAGCGGGGCTCCTGTTGCTTCAGAAATTTGTCGCCAAGCATCCGAGCAAGGTTCAAGCCTGAACCAGGAAAGGTGACTGAAGGTCAGTTTCAACTTATCAACTCTTGGGACAAATTCATTCATCCCTTACCGCAAAGACGTGTTTCACCATCTTTCAATGGCTCTCCCATTTCGTTTATTCTAAGTCTTTCTGAATAACTAGTTATTCTGTGGTCCTCAGTCATCTTAATCTGCTTCCCATGAACACTGAAATATCATATAAAACTATAATTATAACATAAAGCTACTGAAAGTGAATAAGTTCTTTCTCATTTTGATAATTAACAACAATCACATCTATCTTTACACTAGATGTGCAAAATTATAGATAGAATTTAGGAAATTGAAGTAGAGATAACAGTGTAAAAATACACTGGATTTGCAATGTTTAAGAATAAAATGAGGGTATTCAACCAATCAAGGTAACTATTCAATAATGATGGTTCAACCGTCAAAGTCTAACCGAAGATTACAAGTATGCAACCGATATGTTTTATTATCCATCAAGTGTTAAGTCTATTCAAAACTTTTACGATTACAGATAAAGTTATTTATTGGTTTCCAGAACTTATTAAGTAATGAATAAACATATTAGAAAGAAAAATTAAAGTAACAAATGTAAGTAGTTAATAATATTTGGTTTTAATGAGTGAATACAAAATTTTGATGTAACTTTTCAACAGTGAAATGTGTCATTAAATGCGCTGTAAAAACCAATTTTATGAAAAAAAATGTGATCTCATGCAAATTATGAATCATTACAGTGCCAATATTAACAAAGGGTATCTGTGCATAAATAACTTCTTTATCATAGAGCCAAGGAGCATGAATGTCCAGTATGTTTGTTGACAGGGGTCATTTGAAAGCAAAATTTCTGTAACAGTTTTAACAATCAAATTCAGAAAAAAAATGAGGAAACGTACTTAATGACGCATGCCGAGTCGCCTAAATTTGCACATTGCACAAAGAAACTTCTATTACCATCTGTCCAGATGAGAAGAACCGTAGCTGTACAACCCTGCACCAAGAGTTAGATATACAGAAACACCTAGTCAGATTTTGACAAATCCATAATGTAAAGATATAAGATTAATATACATTTTCAACATCCAATATTTCAGGTATAACATTCAGTTGCTACTTGCTCTTTTCCTCTCAGCTCCTCTTAATTAAACTCATCCATCTTATTGCTTAAAAACAAGAGCAATCCTCCTAAGCAACCAGATACATGAATACACATTATACAGATTGCCTTAATAAATACAAAAAAATGTAAATAAAATAGACATATGTGACACAAGAAGGAAAGTTCGGTAAAAACCTCATACTGGTTATCCATGGAAGCTTCTGTTTGAGAAAATGCAACTCTAAAAACATCTGATGCATCACACTGTGATAATACCCTCTCCTTTACAGTGGAATCTGACAAAATGCTAGTTATCTTCTCAGGGAGCAACCTGAACAAAATATATATACAAGTATGTAAATAAATGATGTACATGTAACCTCAGAATCTCAATCCTTTGAATAAAAAAAGAGGATAGAAAAAAGTTGCAGGGCATGACCCAGACAGGAAAGTGCTTTACTTGAGAACTAACACTCCAAGACAGCAAAAATAAAAAAAAAGAAGGCACAATAACTAATTGCTTTTCTGCGGGGAAAAAATTTTCTTCTAAATGGATTGACAACACTTGAGCAGTCAAAAGCTTTCACTCAGAAGTGAGTAGTACAAAATAAGATTACTAATTTCACAGCAATATCACACACTAATAAGTAAATGAGAATACTAACTTGCTAGCAGAATTGGCTGCAGATACACCACCGTGTCCATCACAAATACCAAAAACACCAAACTGCAAAGCAGGATTAAGGTGTTAGCTTTCTCAAGACTACATCCCTTGCTTGTAGGCCAAAATCTGAAAGTAACCTGTTCAACACTAGGAAGCGGCCAATGAAAATAGCACACATCTTCCATAGGAAGCTTCTTTCCTCCTCGGCGCAAAGCCATAGGATCTGATGCCATACCTACACTGAAAGGGACCTGGGTCTTGATCTCAGATTCAGAAGTAACAGTCACCTAACCAACAGAAAGAAAAAACAAACACATTTATTAAACAATATGTGATCTTAATCAAAACCAGAAAAAGGTAATAAGCTCTTGCCCAAAGATATTATGTTAACTATGATACTATTAGTCAAGTGTGCAAAGAAAGAAATAGAAACAGCTGCACATATATCAATTACTGAAATAGAAAGAACAGATCTCTCTAGAACAATACACACTGAATGCACAAGTCAAAATATATTGACTTACATATATATTTGAGGTTGTGCCAAGTGTTACTATGTCTCCATTAGAAATCTCAACCGGGTCACCCCAATGTCTAGTTCCAGAATCAGGATGGTTGATAGGCCTCTCATTCAAGAGTGTTCCGTTAAGGCTACCCATGTCTACCAGCTCCCACTTCTTTCTCTGAAAGCAAAATATTATCTTTTAATAATCTCTGCATCATGCAAAAAGTAGAAATCATTCACTGGAATCAAGGTTGTAAAGTTATCTAGTAGTTACATCTACATTCCAGTTAATCATCGCATGCTTCCCTGAAACCTCTGAATCCTTCAATACCAAGTCACTAGAAACCCTTCCAAGAGTTAGTGGAAGCCTTGAAGTACTTGTTGACTGCACAGTACAGTGAAGCCCACGACAAGGACCAGATATGACCTCAAGAGAGAGGCAGCTGCCTGCACTTCTAAATGAATAATATGGTAACATGTTTTTATATTAAGGGAAACAACAGTACATATCAATAACCAATATCTTGCCAGAAGTGGGATAAGACAATTACTTTGATCAGCGATAGCCTTGGGCACATAATCTCGAAATGCTTCATTTTCTATACCATAATTTAGGCTAGGGCTTTGATCTTCTTGTTTAATTGCTTGCGTCTCAGCTAATCGCTCTGTTAGCCATGAGGCTTTGAGGGTTTGGCCAACTGATATGTCTTCTGTGGAATCTGAAACTAAATCTAAAATCACACTATCACCTGAAAGAAAAAAGTATAAATTCATTTCCGAGATTATTGAAGCATAGTGGGATGTGATCATTATGTAGACAAATATTCTCGACTTCAAATATAATACCAGGAGTCCGATGGGGTGCTGAAGCCTGGATCCTCTGTTTAAAAACACGTCCCTGTGTTCTGGGTGAACGCAAAAGGCCTTCATTCTGATTACATGCACCCTCTAGATCATAATTTCTCACGAGTTCAGTGTTCTCATCAGAAGTTTGAACAATATCAGAAACAAGAGGCCGTTCTAAGTCGCCAACCTTAAAAAGAAGATTTTATCAGGTCTTAACAAAATCGATTTACTACTAATAAGCCTAACAACATCGACAACATGAAACACTTTCAGTTAAGGTAAACACCTTAAACAAGAGACTTTGAACAACCTTAGTATAAACAATAATCAAATAGAAATGTACACTTTTATGATGAATGCAAGTCTGAGTTTAAAATGAAACCCCACCTATTGTACTTCCATCAAGTATACATATGCATATATGTAATATACGTATCACGCCATGTTATATTCATCATCTAAAATTGTTACTATATCGGCTCTTGCATAATCACACAGACAACAACCACAGCAGGATATATCCGACACGTTGGTTGTCATAATAATAGCAGTAATCTGGCACGACATAATTATCTTTAGTAAATGTTCCTAGTCATGACATTTAGTAAATGTTCCTACAGCCACTCATCCAGCAACTTCCACACATTTTGCTCATCTGTGTTGCTTATATTAAATTAACAAAGCAATTCGCGTCCTACAAGGATAATGTAGTAAGGAAAGTACCGATACTTATCAGACAACCAAACCAACAAATAAGTCCGAAGATCAATCAATTAAACCCCCTCAGCTCTAAACAATTCGACAACCCCAGCATCATCCCAGAAAATCATACAAGATCAAATCTCCAACATCAGGAAACGTCAACCCGTTTTACTTGCATCATTGATTACTCTTATTTATGTATAATTGTTAATTAAAGAATCCTGAATGAAACTAAACAGAAACAGCGATTATCCGACAAGTAAACACTCGAAGGTCAAATCGAACTTACCCAAAAATAAAAGTAAAAACCTCAATTACATATACTAAACTACGTTGTCGAATCACAATAACATTGACAAGAACAAGAAATTCTGTCTTTTCTGTTTGAAAATTGATTGATGGAATAAGAGGGAAGAGTGTAATACCCTATTGGAGCGAGAGCGGAAGAACGAGAGGAGGGAAGAGGAGGAGGAGGAGAAGAATCGCCATGGCTTACAGGCAAGGAGGAAGAGGATGAGGATGAGAAACAACATAAGGAGGAGGAGGAGGAGAACGAGGACACCCACACTCACACCCATAATGTTCTCTACACTCTCCATCGTCATCGTCTCGTCAATCGCTCTCTTCTCTCTCTTTCCACTACCTCGCGATAACTTGGCTTTGAAATGGTCGCACTTTGCACTTTCATTTCATACCCACCCTGGCCTCTCTCTCCCCTTGACTGTACTTTCTTACTCCTTTTATTTTCTTTATAATTATTATCACAATGTAAAAAATAAGACTATATATACACACACAAACGTGAGAAGTTAAAGATATAAAAGATTCAAACCAAAAATTAATAACCATAAAATCAATTAAAAATCAAATAAAATTTAAAACATAATTAAAAAATACATAAAAATTTAAAGATTAATTAAAAAGGACTATTAAATAAAAATTAATCGGTTTATTTTGATTTATAAAACTGATTAATTTATAAAAACTGATCATTAATTAATAAACTAATTAATTTTTAATAAAAAATTAATAAATTAAATAGAACCGAAAAGTTAAAAATTAAATTGAAAGTATCGGTTTGATTTTTAAAATAATGATTTTTAGAAAAGGAGATTATTTCTCATTTTAGTGATACGAAAGTTTGCCATTAGAAGTGAAGATACCTTATGTTTATAGATACTAAGTTATTAGTCTTTTCTGTTTCATGCCCACAAGTTCATAGGCCTCATTTAGATGGGCCTGATATTTGTGTAGTGAGCCCACGTATTATTGAGGTTCTTTTGTTTTAGAATATCAAACGAAATATTATTAATATATTACCAGAAAATAAGAAGAAAAGCTTAATTTTTTAAAATTAATTTAATAAATTAAAATTAAACTTAAACTTAAACTTAAACACATCGTTTAATCTATAAACTTGCAAGTACATGGTTTAATTGTATTAATTAGGCATACCCTTTAAACCTTATTTTTAATAAGCCTATGTTACATAAAGTTTTGCAAATTTTATGATACATGTGTAGGATTTAAGGAGTATATGTAATTATAATTTAGATTTTATTCGGTGAAAAATAAAGATTGGTGTGTTATTGAAGAACTAAATCAAAATATTTATCTTTATAATTAGTAATTATAGAAAATAAGCTCCCTAAGGGATGATCGAGTTGGTAGAGTGGGAGGCATGGGACCAAAAGGTCCTGTGTTTAAATCCTCCTACTTACGCTCTCTTGATCAAGCATGTCGTACATGGCTTTCCCAATGCTGAGTACCTGATTGATGTGATTTGCAGGTTATTGTGTCAATCCGGAGATTTACCCAGTTAGTTTGATTTGCAGGCTATTGAGTCAATCCAAAAATTTATCCAATATGCATCTAAATGATAATGGTTGCAAGTTCCTCCGTTTAAAAAAATTATGGAAAACAAAACAAATGTAGATGAGATTACACTTTTAACTCGTAAAATATTTAAAAAAATCACATTACTTGTAATTAATCATTTATTTCATATCAAAAAGTATGGTGATTATAATATAACCTAATTAACAGAGATTAAAATAACATAATTTTATTTAAAAATTGAAATTAAATCAAATTTATTGTGAACTAAAAAATAAGCGAGATTTAGGTCATAAGAGATTTAAGTCGGGTTGAGCTAATTTAACCTATTGCCATCCATAAATGCAAATGGTCTAAATTCAACAAGAAGTTGGTTTCTTAAGTAATTGTTTCCGATTAATGGTATCATTCCTATGTCTTATGCTTCACCAAATCTGTTGGTGTTGGGTTGGAGCACCTTTTCTTATTAGGGTGTTTTAATTATGTACAGGTTAATTTTATCTACATTTTTGTATAAATCTAACTTAAATGTGTGAATGAGATTTAATAAAATAGAGTAGGAATTGATTAATCGGAACAGAGAATCTGTTCCGATTGGTGTTGTACTAGCCGTTGATTGGTTTGGACAATGTAATTGAAGCTTACACATTATTACTTTTTCATATTTCATATTAAGTGATGGAGAAGATAAAGTGGATATTCATGCTATTTTAACACAAGTCATATGCAATGGCACTTAGTGTTGTGACTTATTAGCTCAAAAGGCATGCATATAACTTGGTTGGTTTCTTACTGATATTCAAACGTAATCACCTAGAGAAAAAAAAAACATATTTTCACTTGCAAGTCAACTCAATTATAAAATATTTTTTATTTTTAGATACATATTAAATAAATTATACATTTTAAATAAATTAAATTAATATAAAAATGTTCAAGTGATTCTGATTATGATGTTTGAGATGTGGGTTTGGCCATCTTTGTCACTAAAAATTTGACTTTTTTTAATTTAGTCTCCAATTTTCTATTTATATATAGAAAATTTGAGACACAAAACAACCATTAGTTGCATGACAAGTTTGCATGGATTACGTCGGCTTGCTTTTTAGTGTTTTTCACTGTTTCTAAGTTGAAAGATTAGTGCTCTAAATTTATATATAGAAATCGAAAAGATGGAATTGGCATGCACTAACATGGTCAAAAAGGTGCCAAGAGTGGTTTGTTTATAGTGTTTGTGGCAGCCATTATCTGGATTCTCATGTCTTTCTCTAACACAAAGTCTTGTTTTAATGTGTATATTAAAAAACAAATGGCTAACTTTAGTGAGCCAAAACAACATGACGCATTCAGTTAAAGATTCTCCATTATTAAACCTCGATTAATGGATTCTGATGCAAAGAAGCTTTTGTTGTTCCTCTCTTACAGAGTCTCGAGTTTGATCATTAGGTTTTAAAGAAGCTAAAGCATCAATAAACCAGATTCTCTGATGCTAAGTTCCATGCGATCTCTGTCTCTCTCCCTCGGTTGGCATAAAAAGAAAGCTTTTCTTGTACTAGGAAAGAAGTAAAAGATTTGGAAAAAAACAAAAGAAGCAAAGCATGCTCGTTTAGTGCTCATCAAAGGTCAATAAGTTTCTCTATTTGGCTAAATGATTCTCTAGGCTTATTAGGACCACTTGACATGTTTTACCTAGGTTTTGATTCGTAGGTTACAGGGCACTAGGCAGTGGAAGGAACATGTAAAAGAAGATCTTTAGGGCTCTTTCTGATTCAGAAACCAGAAACTCAAACGGTGTTCATGCTTGGTACTTGTTTTCTTGGTTGGCCGTTGCAAAATTTTCCTTTTTTTTTCCCAGTAACCAAACAAGATGGAGTTTATATCATCAAGTTCCAAAAAGGATTACGTGTTTTTGACTTTGTGATGTTCTAATTATATAATATTCTTAAATGAAGTTGTGTTGGCACTCACTCACTATACTTTTGTTGTTTTTGTTTATCTTTGTTGTCATGTTCCATAAATATCTCCCTCATGTTTGTAATCAATTATTATACAGAAATAATTAATAAATATCAAATGAAGGGAAGCTGTCCGAGCTTATGTTAAAAAACAAAAGACGGTGAATTAGATAATTCATATAATTTATATTTTATTAGATATGTTATATTTCATTTATATATGTTCTTGATGTCTAATATTTAATTTCGACAGTATAAAGTAGAAATGTTAGTTCATTGTATCATTACTTCACGAGGACTTTAAACTATGGAATAGTATTCTGTTCATAGTCACCTTTGCATCATCCTAACATGGGGATATCTCCACTTAGGTTGGAACAACGAAGCTATGAATTCTCAGAGTTTGTGAGTACTTTTGATTTGTGAGTACTTTTGATATGTGATATTTTACGAACTTCTTGTCCTAACCAGACTTTTTGTGTTAAACTTACATAACAAAATAGAAAGAAAAGCAGGAGCGTACATGATCATACTATATAGTATAGGACAAATGTGTAATCACAGAAAGGCAACATGTGAAAGTTCATTTTGCAAGTTGTGATGTTTCAGCTGTTCTTTTCTGTTCAGTTGCATCTTTTACTATAAATGGTGACCAGCGGTGATGCTCATTTCCAGACTTGGAAGGTTCAGGCACAAGACCCTCACGTGGGGGAAGTGAGTTCTAGTACCAACTTGTAAATTTAAGGGTTAAATAAAAAAAAGGTCTTAATTTTGACGTGTTCAACAGTTATTAAAAAATAAATGTGAAACATATGTGACATGAATAACCCACATTTACCGATCAAATATTAGCAATATAACAATGCAATTCAATTATTAAATTCAGTTTGAATTAACTAAACTTGACTTAAACCAGTCATAAAATTATTAGTGTAAGTCGAGTTTAACGTTGAGTTGAATTATTATGTTAATATTATTTAATTAATTGACATATGTTATTTATCTTACACATATTCATTATTATTTTTAAAATTTTTAAAAAATTAATTTAAAAAGTGTTCTTATCTTATAAATTATTTATTTTTTCATCCTAAAATATCAGGAAGATGGTAATTTTAATTTAATTAATTTAAATCGATTTAAGGACTAAATTATCTAGTTAGTAGGGGGTCGTAGGCTAGCGCCTAGCCGACAAACGAAAGGACGCAATAGTGGAGGATCACTTCTTTCTTTATCACGCCACTTTTAACACGTCTTCATTGCTAGTCCGTACAGCTTGGTAATCTTATGTCTAACATTGTGTTTCGGGTCACTGCCACGAATGATGTAAACAAAACCAACCTCCAATTAATTTAATTACACTAACTTCGCAATCACATAAAATATTCGACTTCTCTAATTTGGGGTATTCAATTTTATTATCCACCGATTGAATTAAAACTTTGAAATATTGATATGCTTAATCGATTATTACTTACTCTTAAATTTTACTTAAAATTAAAATAATAAATTATCATAATTTCTGTTCGAATCAAAATTAATGAATTGATTTTATTTAATCAAATTTAAGTGTTTAAGTTTGAGTTCAAATTTTTTTTTAGTATAAGAAAAACTGATCTTGGAGGGTTCAGTGAGCAACACCTCTCGTACAATGGAGAACCTAACGAGTAATATTTCCAATAAGAAGACCTAACGAGCAACACTCTCAGTAGATAAAACCCCCAACTACCCCAGGATAACGTAACATAGAATCGAACGTGGGATCAAGCACACGCCAAGTCCTGCTCTGAACTATCCGGCCACAACCCTCGAGGGCTTGAGTTCAATTTTAATAAAATTTTAAATTTAACTTTAAGTATTTAAGTTTAAATTTGTTTTAATAATTTTTAAATTTAATTGATTATGATTTTTTTTAATTTGAAGTGAATCAATTTAAAATTAATAAATCAAACTAAATTTAATTAAGTTCAAGCCTGCATTTAGATAAGATCAAGTTGAAGTTGAGACTCATACTCCAATTCAACATATTACAAGTTGCAACCTTACTGTAACGCACATTAAAAAAAGAAATTCAAAAACAGATGCCTTGGGACATATATTAAAAACAAAATTAATGAAGATTTTAATTTTTAGGAAGTCAAAATGTCTACATTATATAAAATCTATTATTAATTATATAAAAAATATTAATATAAAATATTTAATAACTTAATAAAATTAATTATGTTATATATTATTCTATTCTATTTGATTTATATTTAAACATATTTTATTTATATAGAAATATATTTATAATTAAATGTTTTAATTTTTCGAAAGTCAAAAATGTCTACGTACTAGCAATGATGGCGAGTGAATAACACGGCGAGGGCATATATTCCATCAAATCCATGGTGGGGTGCGGAGCTTCCCTTGAGTCAAGCTAGTTTGGTCTAACTCTTCAGGCTTTGTCCCTGAAAAAAAATCATTGACCCATCAAACTTGTACTCTCTCCCACTGACAGCCAAACACGCCCTCAGATCTCGGATCCACATAAATGGATGATTGAGATGTCATGAAACAGGGTAGGGACAGGGTGCATGGGACAAAAGATCACGTTCCGCCAAACAGGTATGACTATTTTCTAAATCAGCGTTCATTATCACTATCTAGAAGTGAAGGGCAAGGGGCACAAATCTCCTGTTCTATGCTAACCCTATTTTATTAAATTTTAGTTATATGTTTATATAAAATTTATATAAATATGTAAATAAGATTTATTGAGATTGGTCTTTTATTTCAATTAATTTGTTCTTATCATGTTTTATAAGATTTCATTTACACGTTTGTGTGAGATTTAAAAAAAATATGTAGATAAGATAATATAGAATAAAATAAGAATAGGTTGATGAAACAAAATATCTCATTCTGAAGGGCAACGTGCTAAGTTGGAGACAGGCTCAACCCCAGGCATAAATATAAGTTTGGTATAAAATTTAGTTGAATTCAAGAAGTGACGTTATTTTAATTCATTATTAAACTTAACTTATTAAAACACTCAATCGATTAGATCAATTTAATCATAAAAATTTTGAATTGTTCAATTTTTAACTTTTCAGTTTGATTTACTTTAATAATTTTTATTGTTAAAAAATAATCAGTTTATTAATTAACCAAATAATTTTTGTAAATTAATAAGTTCTTATAAATCATAATTAATTATTTAATTTTTGTTTACCAACTATTTTTTAATTAAATTTCAATTTCTTTAATAAATAAATATAATCTTTTTCAATCATATTTTAAATTTTTTAAGTTTATTTAATCTTTAGTCAGTTTAATGACAATCTAATATCGGTTGAACCTTTTAAACCTTAAACCTCTTATTTTATCGATTAACTTCCGATTTTTAAAAATATTGATTATTATATATATTCTCATTTTGAATTATTTGTCAGAAAATTGCAAAAGACAGTTTAAGTTCTGACCAGCACGTCTAGCCTTTTTTTCAATATTTTATGATAGCAAAATCCCTTTTTTCACTCAGTAGATAGGTTCTATATTTCTATTGATTGATTATTTTAGTACGTTAGATACTACTTTTATTATATGGTCCCTCATTAAAAGTCACCATATAATTATGATTTTGTTGGAATAGTAAGGCGGATTAATCATATGTTAAAATTTAAATATGCGAAATTAAGCATATTCAAATTAATTTTGGTAAGTCTAATTTATGAGTCTCTTGACGGTGATGGTCAAGAGGAGATTGGGCAATTGAAGTTGATGGTCGGCATGATCGACGGTGGATTTGTGTAATGGCATTAACACGATCCTAAATGAAAATTCAAAGGTCGTGGGCTGATGGTATCTTTCTTCCTCCTGTCTTTCAATTTTGATTCCTTGGGTAGAGATTTCAACGAAGTATTTGACTGCTCAGTACAAAGCAACAATGGATTTCCTCTTTCCCCTGTTTTTCGCCAAAGGCAAAAATAAAAAGATGTCGCTGTCAAAGTATCAGGAAATATTTGAGAGGATCCTTTTGTTCCCTCACTTTTTGTTGGCTTTCCTTTGGAAGGGAATAGGAAAGATGGCAAAATTTTGGAGCATTTGCTGTTAACACCCTCTATTTGTCTCTATACTCTCTCTTTTTTTCTATGCCCATGTAAGGAAATTTCTCACAAAATTATGTAATTTAAAATTTTTAAAAAACACCCTCTAATTTTTAAAATTTTCACTAACGGTCTAGTTTTAAATTTTCTAAAAATTTTTCCTTTTTTAGATTTCGGTTAAAAAATAATAATGAAATAATAATTATATGAATATTATACGTAGACTAATCAAATATTACTAATATGATAACTCAATTTAGTTCTTAAATTTGACTTGAACTAATTAATTTTGATTTAAATTAATAATTTAAGAAAATTATAATGAATTATTAGTTTGAGTTGAGTTCTGATATTTGTATTTTTTATTATTTTTTACAAAATTTATGGATATTTTTTAAAAAAGAATTTTAAAGTTTTAAAATCTCTAGCATTATTCTAGTTAATTGTCTGCTTTCCTCTGTTTCTTTATTCTCTTTTTGCAGTTTTAATACTTGTATATTTCAAGTGGTGTAAAAGAAAACAAGGCCCTGTTCCCATTTCCCTACACTGTACCTTACAGCACTTTTTGGAGCCTATAAATTCCACCCCTGCACCATCCCCTTATCCCTTGTCACAAGCTCTCTTCTCACCCTTTCTCCTCCAAGAAGAGTCCCGTTCAGTTTTACTCTATTTCTCCTGTGCTTTTGCTCTGCTCTAGTGAGTACCTTTTTGCAGGTTTTTGTTTTGGTCTCTTTTTTAATTGTAACAACACCAGATTTATCATAAAATGGGAACAGTTGTTTGCCAAGGTTTGCAATCATGCCTGGAGTCTCAGCTTGTCGAGTCAAGGACACTGAGGCTTAGGTTGTCATCACAAAAATCCCACTTTTCTCAATCCCTTGAATTCGCTTTAAAGCCCTGTCTTTCAGATTCCAGTACTCTCAGAGAACTCGAAGAGAAATGTCACCGTGAGGAGATTAACCAGAAAGTTGAACATGTATCACCAAAACCTGATTTTGGTGGATGGAGCTTCCTCCAATCCTTGCCCAACACCAAACAACCATCAGACAAAGAAACAGTCTATGTCCATCCACTGGTTAAGCGATCCTCGTCAACGCTTAGCGAGAAGAGCTTGGAACTATGCACTGAGAATCTAGGAAGTGAAACTGGCACGGACATCATAGACAACAACATTTTCTCGTTGTCGAAAGTAGAAAGTTCTTCTACACCGAGAGAGCAACAGAGCTCTCGTCGATGCTTGGGAGCTAAGAAAGCAAATTCTCGTAGATTCCCACCACCATTGACGACGATGACTGGATCGAAATCTCTACAAATGAGGCCCTACCGTGAAGATGGAAGATTGGTAATTAAAGCCGTCAAGTCCCTATCGATGAGCTCTTGTTTTCAAGCTAAAAGAAGCCATGGCCGCCTTCTACTTCGCTTTGCCAAAGACCCTGTTTCTCGAAGTGTGGCCTCCACGGAAGAAAATGAACTGATTAGTGAAGACGACGACAACAACGTGGTCGAGATTGAGAACGACATGATTGATGACGAGTTCCAACAAGAAGATTGTGGCTGTTACGGAGAGGAGACAGATGAAAATGACACGGGAATGGAGGATTTCCAAAGACTAAACTTCAGGTGCAAAGAAGAAGGGAAGATAGAGAAGAAACCATTGATAAATTTGGAAGCTTTTTGGGTGGCTACTTAAAAAAAGATTAATTTTGGATGTCTGACCAAACCTCTATAGCCATTAAAATCAAAATTAAGTGTTTTGAGATTGTTCCTTTCTCCTTCTGTTCTTTGTGACGAATTTAAGCCTTTTTTTGTTCTTATTTTCTTGTTTCTCATGATGAACTCCATTGTTAAGCAAATCCAAGCTTGTTGGTTGGTAGTTATTATCGTTAGTTATAGGTCTCTTTCTCTCTCTACCCCCAAAAGCATGTTCACGTTCAAACACCAAGGGCAGATTGAAACAAACATTTGGTTTTATTGTATTATTGATTAAAACAATGTCTTAAAAATAAAAGTTAAACTAGTAAGAAAAAAGATTTAAGGTTTAAAAGGTTCATTCGTGATTAGACCGTAAAAAATTGGTTAAAGATCAAATAAAATTAATTTTAAAATATGATTAAAGGAGAGTGTTTTTATTCAATAGAGCGTTTGAAATTTAATTGAAAAATAAATTATTAAATAAAAAACTTTAATTATTTTAATTTATAAAAATTAATTAATTTACGAAATCAACCTAATAATTAATAATCTGGTCAGTTTTTAACAATAAGAGTTATTAAAATAAATCGAACCGAAAAATTAAAAACAAAACCAAAAAGTTAGCAGATTCAAAGTTTTTTATAGTTGAACTGGTCGAATCGGTTGAATTTTTTAATAATTGGTTTGAAATAATAATATATTCATAAGCTATTTTATACTCATACAAAAAAAAAGTTATACACACACAAATTATTTTATATGCACTAAGAAATAATAATTTAAGTTATTAGATGTTATCATTATAAAAAAATACTCGATTTATCTAAAGAAATTAATTAAAATACAAAATTGATGATATATTAGTAAAATATTGAATAGCTCCATATGATTCAATCTTAAATATAATTGATAAATTTTTGGAAAGCTTAGTTAACATATAAAATATACATAATTTTATATGTTAGATATTAATTTAATTAATATTAAAAAATAAAAAGTAACCTAACTTATTTTTTTATTCTAATTTTCCCCAATTTGGCAATTTTCAGTTTGTTGTCTCTCTCTTGACTTCTTTTTAAAATAATATCGTTTGAATCAATGTTTTTAAAACTGGACCGAAAGTTAAACCAGTAAAATAAAAAACTTTAAGATTTAAAAGATTTAATTAATATTTAACTGTTATAAAACTAGTTAAAAATTGAATAAAATTGATGAATTTAAAAATTAAATTAAAAATTATCCTTAACGACAATTTTAAAATTCATTGAAAAAGAAACTATTAAATAAAAATTAATTAGTTTATAAACGCTGATTATTTTATAAAAATTGGCTGATAAATTAATAAATAGGTCAATTTTTTATAACAAAAATTATTAAATTAAATTAAACTAAAAAATAAAAAAAAATTGATCAAATTAATTTATTTTTTAAAACATCAATTTTAATTTCAAACTTAAAAAAGTCGAATCGGATTTTGTCGGAATTGCCTGTTGCCAACCTTTGGTAGCTTTCCACCGCCCCCAAATTCTTATCCCTTTGGAGTTTGGAAAGAAGTAAACAGTAGTTTGTGGCACAGTATGCATCCGTACAACAATAGTCTGACAAGATCTTAGATGTGAAAAGAAGCCATCATTCCCACACACATGGAAAGCGTTCGCTTGCCTGCCAGCATATCCAAAATGGATTCAAATCAAATACACCAGAAAAGGCAAAGGTGCCACTGAAAAAAGAGTTTCCAAAAAATAATAAATAACAAATATTATCAGAGTATTCAAATTATAATAAAAATAAAATATAGTCTTTTTTTCCCCCTTTTTTGCTATTAATATTAAACTTAAGCACAAATTAAGTTTTAACATTTTCTTTTTTAATAAGAGAATTTAAAGTAATTATTTTCACATATCTAATAATTTAATAATTATATAGTCTATATAAATCATGGCTGGTTATTATTATTAAATATTTATAATATTAATAATTATGAATATTATTATTTAACAGCTTTTTTATATGATAATTGCATTCTTACTTCTTGTTATCTAATAATTATTGGAAAGAAAGTAATTATGAATTTAATTAATTTTAAAAATTTATTATTTATTGCTTAAATTTTGAGTACAATATTTAGTAAGAGTAAGTTTTAAATTTTTTTTAAGGTAAAAAGGAGGCTAAAAGCCAAAACAAAAAGGAGAAAAATAAAAATAAAAAAAGAAAGAATATAAACAAAGTACAACCACCTCAATCGTATACCCACAAAAGAGTGGAGTTAAGCCGCTTGGCGGTTATGATAGACTCAGACATATGCAAAAAATTGTATACCAACCAATCCGTACACGCATTTTCTTCCCTAACAACAATCTCAAAACCTGCTCTCCTGTGAGTTTTAATTTTTTATTTAATACAAAATTTACATTTGCCTTTTCGAATGTATTTTTAAATATATTTTTAAAAATTTTACATAATAAACTATTATTTTCATAATTATAAAAAATCATAAATAAAAAAAAATTAACCGAGTCATGATTTGTCAAACTATCGTTTGGTTTGTTGTGTGTCACGACTCGCGACCAACAAGTTCATGTGATGCATAAATCATAAATGCATGGATATTTAGTCAAAGAAGAATAGAATCGACAAGCACACAGATTTAATTCTCCATCTCAACATTTATATCCCCCGAAAAGACCGCGTGAAATTAATGTTCTTCGGCGCCAGGGAGTCACGGTAAACAGAGTCTTCTAACAAACTCAGTACGATGTGGATGGATTTAGTTGAATATGGTAAGAATGGTTAGAATTTCGTATTTATATAACAGTTAATTGTAAAAAAATAGTAATTTTATTAAATTTTATAATATTAATATGAACTTTATGGTTTAAATTTTTAGCAAAATAATCTTACGTTAAATTCTTTATCGATATAAATGATGTAATGAGTCGCGTTAGATTAATAATTTTATCACGTGACTGTTTTATATTGTGGTTTTATTACGTATGAATTTCATTATTTAATAAATTAAGAATATCAAAAATCTAAAAAAAGTATGTATTTTACTTCATAATTTATTTGATATTTTGAATTTATTAAGTAATATAATTCATATGTTTCACGAATACAATATGTGATGTTCATATAACAAAATTACTAATACGACGGGACTCACACGTCATTTACATTAATAAAAAATTAAATAAAATTTATAATTTTAAATTTTTATTGTTATTTTTTAAAGTTTATATTAGTATTATAAAATTTAATAAAGTATTTAAAAATTTACGAAAATTATTTCCTAACCATATAAAATGAAACATAAAGTCAATTGCTCTAGGCACCGGCTATTCTTAATGATAAATGCAAGTCACGTGGGCAAATAGGAACAACAAAAGAAGATCGAAAATGAAAAATAAAAACAATTAGGTAAGAGACAAAAATTAATTAATTGAAAATTTTATTTTTTAAATAATATTTAAAAAATTAATTAAAAATTACATAATCATATTCCAATTGAGAAGTTAATTTTGCTGATGTAATATGACAAAGGCGAGTCACTTATTTTAATGGATTTTTCATGTAAAAAATATTCGATATTTTAATAAATTTATTATTTTGTAGAAATTTTTTATGTTGAAATTAATGATAAAAATTATTTTTTTTTAATGGAGGAACCTGCAGTCGTTATACTTTAGATGTGCACTAAGTAAATCTCTGGATTGACTCAATAGCCTTCAAATCATGCTAATAAAGTACTCTACATTAAGAAAAGTTCTGTACGATATGTTTGATCGAAAAAGCGTAAGTAGAGGGATTGGAACATAGGACTTTTTAGTTCCATACTTCCACTCCACCAACTCTATCACCCTAGGAGCTTATAAAAATACGTTAAAATGAATAAAAACAAGTAAAAATAATTTAATTTTATTACCACAACCGTTAAACATAAGTTATAAATTTGATTTAAATCAATTAAATCAATAATTAAATCAATAATTTATTATAATTATCACAAATTATTAATTTAAATTGTTTCAAATCAAATTTATTAATTGAATTAGATTTTTTTATCGATAAATTAATAGATAAAAATTAAATTATAAAACCGAACCAATGGTTTCACGTCGGGGATTCTTTTCCGTTAAGTATCTCACATATTATGCAATCCACGCAAAGCCTGTCGATCGAGATGATCCATTAGCACACCAATGATGGAGTGGCACTTGTGAATA
>JAOQMS010000180.1:53307012-53324818 GCA_027563885.1 Erythroxylum longipes
CATAGAAATTGGGATAATCTTGATAATAAAGAAAGGGATATTTTAGTGAAAAAAAGCCTGCAAGATAATTGAATCTTGTGTTTCCTTTAGACAATACCTCTCGTAATTTTTCATATTCATATTATTATAGAAATTTGAGTAATAGAGAGATTAGAAATAGAAAATGGTTGGTTTATTCTAAACATATAGATAAAGTATATTGTTTTTGTTGTAAGTTGTTCAAATATAATAACAAACAAAGTTGATTAGCAAATGATGGATTTAGAGATTGAAAGCATCTTAGTGAGAGAATCAAAGAACACGAGAATTGCATTGAGCATATGACTAATATGAGAACTTTGAATGAATTAAGAGTAAAATTGAGCAAAAATCAAACAGTTCATAAAGTTTTGTAACAAGAAATTGTAAAGGAGAAAGAACGCTGGAGACAAGTTTTGATAAGAATAGTTTATGTTATAAAATATCTTGCTAAATACAATTTAGCTTTTTGAGGATCCAATGAGAAACTTTACCAAGATGGTAATGGTAATTTTTTATGATTGATTGAGATGATTGCTGGATTTGACATAATAATGCAAGATCATGTTAGACGTATTCAAAATCATGAAATTCATCATCATTATCTTTGTCACAAAATTCAAAATGAGTTGATTTCTCTGTTGGCTCATAATGTTAAAAGTTCTATCATAGGTATCATTAAATAGGCGAAATACTTTTCTATTATTCTTGATTGTACTCCAGATTGGAGCCATCAAGAACAAATGAGTTTGTTAATATAATGTGTGAATATGTCAAATAAAAAAATAAAAATAGATGAGTATTTTTTAGAGTTCTTTAAGGTAGATGACACGTCCGGATTGGGACTTTTCAATGAATTATTGAATGTATTTAATTCTCTTGATCTTAATGTTTATAATATAAGGGGTTAAGGTTATGACAATGGTTATAATATGAAGGAAAAACACCAAGGGGTTCAAAAGCGATTACTTGAAATAAATCCAAGAGCATTATATATGCCATATGCTTGTCATAATCTTAATTTTACTCTTAGTGATATGGCACATTCTTGTGTTAAAGTTGTTTCATTTTTTGGTGCTGTGCAACGTATATATGCATTATTTTCAAGTTCTCCTAAAAGGTGGAAGGTTTTGCTTGATAATGTTTTAGTCTTAACTATGAAATCATTGTCTAACACTCGTTGGAAAAGTCGAATAAAAAGTGTCAAAGCTATTAGATTTTAAGCTCCTCAAATAAGACTGGCTTTGATGGAATTATCTAGATCTTGTGATGATGCCAAGTCAAAGAGTGAGCAGAAAGTTTGGGTAGTGTACTTGAGAGTTTTGAGTTTTTACTTGGTATGGTTATTTGGTATGATATTTTATTCGCTATTAACATGGTGAGTAAAAAGTTGCAATCTAAATCTATGTGCATTAATGCTACTATAAAGCAATTAGAAGATGTGATGGTATTTTTTGAGAAATATAAAGATAAATGGTTTAGCTCTAGTATGAATATTGCCAAAAGTTTTGCACTTTAGATTAATATAGAACCTACGTTTCGAACTAGACGTTGTATTATTAGAAAAAGACAATTTGATGAAATTAATCATAATGAAGAAATACAATCTGTTAAGGATTCTTTCAGAGTTAATTACTTTCTAGTTGTTGTGGATATGGCAATTGCTTCGTCGAAGAATAGATTTGAACAATTAACAACATTTGATATTATTTTTTTATTCTTATTTGATTCAAAAAAGTTGAGGTCATTGGATGATAATGAATTAAGAGAATATTGCACTAATTTTACAACGACTTTTACTCATGATAATGTGTCATATGTGAATTTAGATGATCTTATTCCTAAATTAAAAGTGTTGCAAATGACTTTGACAAATGAGTTAATGTTATCAGTTGAAATTTTAGAATTTGTTAAAGCTGCAGATTGTTATCCAAATGTTTCAATCGTTTATCAAATTCTATTGACTATACCTGTGACTGTAGCATCAGCTGAGAGAAGTTTTTCAAAGTTAAAATTATTGAAAACCTATTTGAGGTCATCAATGTCACAAGAAAGGCTAAATGATTTAGCTATGTTATGTATTGAGAAGGATATGTTGGACAATATTGATCTTGATAATATTATTAATGATTTTGCATCTAGAAATGCACAGAGAACTTCTTTTTCATAAATCATGATCCTCTGTGTATTTGTTAGTGTAATTCTCTTAGTGTTTTACAGTCTAATATTGTTGTTTGATTGTTGGTATTACTATTTTGATTTACTATTACTATTTTTAATGATTTTATTATTAATGATATTTGTAAGATATTATTAGCTGATGTTATGATTATTTAATATTTTGTTAAGTATATAGACTTATAAATTGAGTCATTTATGCTTCACATGTTGCCGATTTATTAAACCATTTTTTTATTTTATCCAGGGCCTATAAAAAGGATAGGAATGACCCTGTTTAGGCTCCTGGGCAAAGCTCCTTGATCAGCGGCAGTGTGAGAGTTGAAGATACTAAGGAACTTGAGAGTTGCTGAGAACCTGATGCTAAGCAGGGTCAATAATCAATTAGCAGTTGACAAATCAAGTATGTGATGACTCCTTATATGGCTAAGTGTATAAGCTATGTAGTAACTTGAAGAATTTTGAAATTCCAGATTACATCTTCTATAACTCTTGGAGTGAGGTTTTAATAGATTAAGATTAATCCGGCATACCTTATGTAATAAAAAAATGGAAAAGCCAAAATTGCTTTGACCACTCATTATCACTGTCAGTTTTCAGACCAAAAAGAAAATGGAGAAGATAGAAGGCGACTCCCCAGAGTTTGCGCTTCCCGATACGATACAGTTGCTTGCCAAGCTCAACCACTAACTCCGTTGCGTGTATGTGTGCGTCTCTGACACTTACCATCTTCTTTTGCTTCCTCCATGTCCACTTTAACAACTTAAGTTAAACATGAGCATGGGCCTTGATCTCGAGTCCTTATCCGAGGCAACCTCCGGAGCTGTCGGTGCTCTTGTTAGTACCACCATACTTTACCCTCTTGATACCTGCAAGACCAGGTACCAAGCTGAAGTTAGAGCCTGTCATCAACGCAAGTACAGGTAATCATCAAGTGGGTTTTGTCTCATATGTCGTCGGTGCTTTGAAATCTCTGTGTGATGGTTTGTGCAGGAAGATATCTGATGTTTTTTGGGAGGCAATTTCTTCTGGTCAGATTCTATCGTTGTACCAGGGGCTTGGGACGAAGAACTTGCAGTCTTTTATTTCACAGTTCATATATTTTTATGGGTACAGCTTCTTCAAGAGGCTGTATTTGAAGAAAAGTGGAGAGAAGAGCATTGGAACAAGAGCTAACTTGATTGTAGCAGCCACAGCTGCGGCTTGTACCGTTATTATCACACAGGTGGTTGAGTCATGTTCACATCTTTTTGGACTTGGAATTGGACAAATTTGCTGTGAACATACGTCTGATATATGATTCTATTTTGCATAGGATAGAAAGAACTTTTATCTGCCGTGAAAGGACAAAAAACAGAACTCCTGTGTAGGAGTATTTCTCAAAGAAAATTGAAGAAGCATTCTTTTGAGCGCTTCAAGGATTGCTTTGTGTTTCTTAGTGGGAATAACATGTTTCTTTTTCGTCCAATAGTATCATCATTTTCTTGGCTATCTTCTACAGCATTCAGTACAGCTTTAATTTCTAATCTCTGCGTACTTCTTTCACAGCCCTTGGATACAGCGTCCTCAAAAATGCAAACTAGCAAGTTTGGGAAGTCCAAAGGACTTTGGACAACCCTGTCTGAGCGCACTTGGGCTGAAGCATTTGATGGTCTTGGGATATCTCTTCTTCTGACATCAAACCCATCTATCCAGGTACTTGCCCTTTGCTTTGAATCATTAAGGTTACTTGATAATCACAGTTATAATGTCATGAGAACAGCTTTATGCATCATGGTTGATGCGTTGCAAAGGTACCCTCTTCTTTTTCTTGGTTCGTAGTCCATCCGGGTCTTTTTACTTTTATGTTTTGGATTAAAGAAGACCTCGATCAAGTTCTAATTAGAAATATCTCAAGAGAATGAAAACAAGAAATCTTTTTTTTTTTTTCCGAGGAAAAACCCTTCTCTGCCATCATGAAGTTGTTCTGCTCTGGTCCCTAAGCAGGAAGGCTAGAGTATGGGGCGAGGGGAGCAATTTAACGTGGAATATAAAGGTTGATTGAAGATTTGATTTTTACGATTTAAGCTTTGCAGGGGCTACATTATTGCTTGGGACTGTTTACACTATTTGCTTAGTAGAACATTGGATGTGCTAGATTCCTGCTTGTTCCTATTATCCAGGATTTGCATGTTTTTGTAGTAGTAAGTGAAGCTGAAAAGAAAGTTTCTACATTTTACAGTACACAGTATTTGATCAGTTGAAGCAAAGACTACTAAGACGTCAGCTTGGTAAAAAGTCGGCTGCAGATTCATCACCCAAAGTACTTTCTGCATTTTCTGCTTTTGTGCTGGGTGCAGTTTCAAAGTGTATTGCTACTTCTGTTACATATCCAGCTATTAGGTATGAAGTGAATATAAGCATTATTTCCTAAGCAGCTCAATTATCATGTTAAAGTTGTTTCACTTTGCTTCTGCAACTCTTTGAATAGCCAAGTCATAGATTATGTTCCCATTAGATGACTGGCAAGATTTTCCATGTGTGAGTCATTGACGCTATAAAGAAACCAAAATGTATTATATGCAGGTGTAAAGTTATGCTTCAAGCTGCTGAATCAGATGATAATCAGGATGAGGAAGTTGAGCTGACAACCAAGAAGACAATATCAGGTGTAATGCATGCTATTTGGATAAGGGAAGGCTTGCTTGGCTTCTTCAAAGGATTAAAGGCCCAGATCCTGAAGACTGTGCTAAGCTCTGCATTGCTTCTGATGATTAAGGAGAAGATCTCAAAGACAACATGGGTTTTATTGATAGCTCTTAGAAGGTACCTCTTCGTCGCACGTGCCAGAATTAAGAGCCTTTAGTTGCTTGAATGCTTGATATCCTTGAAAATAGAGGGGGCTCACCTATTCTTTATCTAGCTGGAGACAAACTTCTTGCAGATGCAGTAATAATAATCTTACATAAGGAGGCTGTTCTGTATCTTGCATTGAGGATATTTTATAGCCAAAACTTAAACATTTGGATTCATTTACCTTTTCTTTGGTCCAATTCAAGTTGTCTAAAAGAATGTCTGTACGATTTTTGAAATAAAATTTCAATATAACTGTTCCTTTTCTCCACCTATGAGCTTGATTTTCCTAAGCACCTATTGAGATAAAAACGAACTTTTTTTTTTTTTGTGATATTCCCTCTGGCTAAGCATGATTAATCTTGAAAGATACTGAAAGTATTATGTTAGTTCAAGATCATCCTCATGAAAACCTTGTATTCTCTTTGGAGATTTTACTCCGTGAGAACGCTCTTTAGTGAAACTTTAACTAATTGTGACCAGAAAAAAGCCAGTTTTGTTTGGAATGAAGAACTTTCGAAGGCACATAAAACAGAGCAAACTTCGACGATTTGTGACTTAGCTGTTACACTCATGTCCTTCATGTCATTTATTTAAGTTTTAAAGCAAAATGAACAGAGGAAATTGGAGATGAGTGGCAGTAAATGAGTACGTGTGAATATCCATTAATCTCATCAGACATCAAAGAAGACAGGATGAATGCAAACAGCTTTAGTTCTTCTTAAAATTTTCTCTCTTTTCTGATAGAGAAGTACAAAATATAGACAAACACAATACAGCTCGGATGTTATTTTTTAATAAAGCCATTACAGAGTTACAAAAGAAAGTGTAAAGATTGGTCAACAAGAAAGAACCACTAGTAATTTTGTCACTGCTCTGCGTGTTGGATGAAAAAATAAGAGTAGACTTCAACTTTTGATTTGTAAGCTTCAACAATGGAACAGGAATCAGGACTGTGGAATTTAGTTTACAACAAAAAAATAGCTCCCACCAGCAAACATAGGAAGCTAAAGATCAAACCAATCTCAGCAGTCAATCTAGCAGCATTTTGCGCATTGTTTTGAGACCCAAAGCTTCCTTGTGGTGTGCTTGTGGTAAGAACTGCAACAATCCAGTTACCATCAGAACCAATCCCAGCTCCGGTATACTTAGTGTCATTGAGACTTCCAGAGTACTGAGTCTCGGTGAAGTTATTGAGTACAAGGCTTGGATCCAGGTTAGGAACACAAGCAGGCATTATTGATCCATCCCTCGTGTCGGAGACATTCAAATGGCATTTGTCTAACAAGGTTGGAAAATCAGAGAATTGAGGCTCAGTGCCTGGGACTGTATTGGAGCCTGTTGTGTTTGTACAAGGTTGATTCTTAAATTGCTCGGCTATCTTCTCAGCAAGACACTCTGCATTATCGTTCTTCGTAAGGGTAGTTAAATTCAAAGATTTCCTATAGTCGTTAATGCCTTGAAGAAGAACATTGGCCTCATCTGCGAAAGAATTGAAGGGATGGGAAGCTTATATTAATACAAGAGAAGAGAATTATAGATTACTGTCATTTCCTCGGTGTCTTTCAGCTGCAGAAGTGGTTGCAGTTTTTGTTGGTAATTATTCATATATGAGAAAAGAACACAAAAGCCGACGGAAACTAACAGGAAGGGCAAACAAAAGTCTACAGTTCTAGTGCACTCTGAGCATGCAGCAAAACTAATAGCAGTGAAATATAGAAGATCGCAAGTTATAATAGGCTTTCGTTTTTCCGCAGCGTGATTGTTCTTATCTTTACAACAAACAGATACGGAGAGAAGTTCAACTGACTTTACTGCAAAACGAAGGGACCGTAGAGGATAAATCTCGACTTAACTTCTGATTCTTTGATCCTTTGCATAGTAAAGATAAGCATACTACAAGCACAAACAAATTTTGCAACCTTACGGACCTATTTTGCTAGATACGATGCAGTGACACAAATGAAATACATCAGAAAGCTTGAACTCTCGGATCCGTTGAGATGTATGGTTATGGAACTACTGTAGTTATAAAACAAAATGAAAGTAGGTTAATAACTACTCAACTCGTGCATTCCTCAATAGAGAACTCATCCCAAGAAATGGGATTCTCAAAAGGTTAACTAGGATTCATGGATCAGGCAGAGAATATCTCAAGGGCTAACCTGATTCACAAACCAATGATCCAAATGTCCTAAAACAAGGAAATTTTGATTTTGGTTCAGTGTATTGGTCCTCAAATTATAAGTTTGTAATTATCCTTTCATGAGACCTGCTACTAAGGCCAACGTGCAAGGTCCCTATTCAAAAAATGCAAGCTCATTTATGACTCGTACGATTGATGGATAAAAGCATGAGCAGTGCCAGCTCATGGATTCATATTAAGCAATCATGTGAAGTAATTTAACCAACTAACTAATACCATATTGGATAGACAAAAGATCACAATCATCAGCAACTAACGAAACAAAGAACAGCAATTAAGACGATCCAAAAAAGAAAAAACCCACCTGTTCAAAGATAAATCCAAATAACCATTAAGATCAACTAGTAAAAATCAGATCTTTACTACCTTGGACTTGTGAAATGAAAAAACAGGAAATAACAACCTAAAGGGACTGAACTGAGGAGCAAAAATAACCAAATAAAGAGAAAATGAGAATCGAAAATTGTCAAAGGAAGGTGATGCAGAAAATGGAGACAGAGGGAACCAAAAAGGAAGAATCTTTACCATCACATTTGACTTGGAAACTCATACAAAGAATGGAAATGAAAAGGAAATGGAGGAGAGGGCATAACCAGGAAGATGCCATTGTTGTGTTTGATGCTTTTTCAGTGGAGCTGAGAAGACGTTTGGTGATGGGTCTTATTATTATAGAGTGAAATGGGCGTAGAGAGTAGAAAGTTTAGAAAGCTTGTTGCTTTCTCTGTGAGTTGGCTTGCTCTCTGCATTAACTTTATTCGGAAGCATTCGCCACGTCTTACACGACACTGTTTACCTGATTTTTTTTGTTTTTCTTACAGCTTCAGAGACACGACAGACGAACGCAACTTTTATGGTTCTGAGTTCCGCAAACGACGGCGTATAAAGGAGAATCAAATCCAACTAATCCTTGTGTAGATTGATGAATAGGTATGAAAGTGGGCTGGTTCGGTTCTGGTACTAGACAATTTGTAATCTATTAATTACAGAAGGTATGGTAATAGTTAGAGTACGGTGCAAGGTCAATTCCAAACTTGATCAAGTTCAAATTGTATGGTTTGAGGATTCAAGTTTGTTGAAATTGTGTTTTGCAGCGAAAGTGCAGATTGTTTGAGTTATCAAGCGGAACTTTGAATTAGTTCCTTCATATCACGTCCAACTTAAATTTTGAATTGGTTCGAATTTAGAATGTTATTGTCGAACCAAACTAAATTGGATCGACTCATAGTACACTCTTTTGTCAATCTTAAGATTTTAAATAACTTCAATTTCGATCAATATATGTATAAAAAATACACTTAGTAATCAGCGGGAAATTCGTAGCGGTTATCTTTTGGATGCAAACCGGGCAAATGTTTAGATTGATATAATAGCCTGCAAATCACACCAACTAAGCATGCCACACTAGATAAGTCATGTACGACAGACTTGATCGAGAGAGTATTGATAAGGGGATTCGAACACAGGACCTTTTAGCCTCATATTTTCTTATTCTACCGATTCGACCACTCCTAAAAGCTTAATTTGATTTTTTTAATTTAGGTCGGATTGTTCAATATTTTAAAAACACTCAACTTTGAACTTATCAATTTTTTGATTTGGTGTTTAATTTTTTAGCTTAATTTAATATAATAATTTCTATTTTATTAAATCTTTAATTAAATTTCTTTTCTTCCATTTAAAAAAACATGTTTGTTGACTTCAAACTCAAAATATCCAACACTAGCATCTAAGATATTGACATTTGTTTCCAAATACAAGCGCAAAAAATCGGTGGATGCAATCAATTCCGGATAACGCGGCATCACTCTTCCAGTTGCATGCACTCGTGTTCATGGAAGCTTGGGCTCCAGTTCCTCATTCCAGAAGCTCTATTCATATAATTAAACCTCTTCACTATAGATCGTTCTTTATTCCAAATTTCTCCGAGAAAATGGCAGTCTCGGCCGATGGCCGGCTTACCTTCTCAGCCGCCTGCCAGTTTCGTGGGGTTGAAGGATTGTCGGACAAGAATTTAAAACTTGAGAAGTTTTCCAATGGAGAGCTAATGGGACATAAGCTTAAGCTCCCACAAGTGCAAAGTGGTAAAGGGACTAGTAACGTTCCTAGACTACAAGTGTGCATGTCTTTGACTGCTAACATAGTTGCAGGCGAGCCTAAGGTTAGCTAATTAACCTCCATGTTTGTTCTACAGAACGCAGTCCGACACAATTAAGGAGTAAAACCCATGTTCTTTACATGTTTGCTTTAATGACAGTGTCTTGTAAGAGTAAATTTAATGGTTTTTTTATTCAAATTATGAATGATATTGAAGATAAAGAACCTGGAGACGGAAAGGAAGGATTCACGTACCGTTGTGGCTGTGATTCTCGGAGGAGGAGCTGGCACTCGTCTGTTTCCTCTAACCAAGCGCCGTGCCAAGCCCGCTGTGAGTCATCTCCTTCTCACATGCTCTCTTTCTGTGATCTCTGAAGTTCTTTTTAATGGTTTATGGACACTTGGTTCTGGTTACGAACTCTGTGGAGCCTCTTCTTCAGTTTTAGGATGACAATACAATTTGGAAACATGAACTTAAGTATGATAATGAAGGTCGGACCGGATTGGACTGAATAAATTTGAAATAGATCAAGTTTCAATTTAAAATTCAGAAAATCTAAACTTTTAATCGAGGTTTATGTCAAAATTTGACTTTTGAATAAATTTTAGAGTGAGAAATTTAAAAATTCTTTAATTGAAACATAAATTCAAGTTAAATTTTGAATCGATAAAACACTTTTGTCAACTCAACATCTAAATTCTGTTTAATTTTGAATCGACGAGACCCTTTTGTCAACTCTACTTTTGAGTTACGGTCGTTGTTGATACTTAACGTTCAGGTCTCTATTGGGGGTGCATACAGGCTGATTGATGTGCCAATGAGCAACTGCATTAATAGTGGGATTAACAAAGTCTACATTCTTACTCAATTCAACTCACAATCACTTAACAGGCATCTTGCTCGAGCTTACAACTACGGCCAAGGAGTTAGTTTTGGTGATGGTTATGTTGAGGTATGTATGTAGACCTCATCGGATAAACTTCTAGTCTGGAATGTATGATCTCTCAAAGCATGTTAAACAGGTTCTAGCAGCTACTCGGACTCCTGGAGAGGCAGGTAAAAGTTGGTTTCAGGGCACCGCTGACGCTGTGAGACAGTTTCATTGGCTTTTTGAGGTACTTGTCCAATTTCAATACAAATTTGTTCTTCCAAATTTGTGAAACAGTTACAAATCTGTTCTTCCATGATTCTATCTATGGAGTGATGTTTAAGTTATCAAGATGTTAAACATAAACTTTTAACACTACTGCTATACCATAGGATGCAAGGAGTAAAAACATTGAGGATGTTCTGATTCTGTCTGGAGACCACCTGTATAGAATGGATTATATGGACTTTGTGCAGGTAATATACAGAAAGCACAGTACTAGATAGTTCATTCCAATGGTAAATTCAGTTGTCTAATTTACTAAACATTAAGATTCATCTGTTGATTTCCAGAACCATAGGCAGAGTGGTGCAGATATCTCTATTTCTTGTATCCCAATGGATGACAGGTAGACTAAAACTCTCTTAAGATTTGCTTTCAAAGTTTCAACGTCTCAAAAGTGATCTCAACTCTGATACCCTTGTTCTATGAGCTGTTATTATTGCTGCTACCAGAGATCAATGCACTTAAGAAAATTACAAAAACGAAAATATTGATTTTGATCCGGCCTACATGCCGATATGAGGGTGAAAAGAAAAGAAAAGATCCTATCAACTTGTTCCGACCTGACCTTGAGGTTATAAGCCTTGCAAACTATCAAACTGTTCTTCCGTGAAGAGAAGAAGTGAATTAATGGATGAACAAGGATTGAATTACAATCCATTGCATTGTATTGTTTTATCTCTCAATTCACAGAATATAATATGATAAGATTTTGAGAATTAAAGACTTTCCTCTGGTTCTATGATAGCCGAGCCTCACGCTTTGGTCTTATGAAGATTGACAGCAAGGGAAAGGTAATTTCATTCAGTGAAAAGCCTAAAGCGGATGACCTGAAGGCAATGGTTGGTTTCCAAGTTCCTTGAATCTTTGAATAGACTAGAAATCCTAAAGTCCAGCTGCTAACTTCACCATATGCTTTAGCAAGTCGATACCACAGTGTTGGGACTTTCAAAGGACCAAGCTGTCAAGAAACCATATATAGCTTCAATGGGAGTGTATGTCTTCAAGAAGGAGATACTCCTGAATCTCTTAAGGTACTCAAAATTACAGAAAAGAAACTCTCACAATCATGACTAGAGGAGCAGTATAGGAAGTAAAATGTTGCTGTTTCAGATGGCGTTTCCCAACTGCAAATGACTTTGGATCGGAGATAATCCCAGCCTCAGCAAAAGAGTTCTACGTTAAGGTATGCATGTGTTCTTACTGCTACGCCTTGCTATCTCATGAATAGAGATGCAAAACAAAATGTTAACATGGTATTTATGATATATTGCATGAGCAGGCGTATCTCTTTAATGATTACTGGGAAGACATAGGAACCATCAGATCCTTCTTTGAGGCAAACCTGGCCCTGACTGAGCATGTAAGTAACAAGAAAAGATTTGCTTTTCAATAATTCTGCTATGGTAAACTGAGGTAATTTTTGGAACTACGGGTTACATGAGTGAGTGATCTTATGTATCTTTCTTTCAGCCACCAAAATTTAGCTTCTATGATGCTGAAAAGCCTATGTATACGTCAAGAAGAAACCTACCTCCTTCGAAGATTGACAACAGCAAGGTAAATTAAGTGTTCCACTTCTTCTCGGTGCTCTGTATTTGGACAACATACAAGCAGTGTTTATGTTTCTACAAAATCATTTTCCATTCAGACTGCTTTACCATCTGTTTTCTGCTTCTAAATTCACTCCCGTGCAGATTGTTGATTCCATCATATCTCATGGAAGTTTCATAAACAATTGCTTCGTTGAACATAGCATTGTCGGTATCAGATCTCGAATCAACTCAAACGTGGAATTAAAGGTTCCCTTGATCACTACATCATTAAGCTTGTCTTCATAATTGACAAATCAACATATGAATGAAAATCCAGTTGTATGATTCATGGCTTCTAATGATTCTAAACTGATGTATATATCCTTATGACACAACTAAATAAATACAGGACACCGTGATACTTGGTGCTGACTACTATGAAACAGAAGCTGAAGTGGCTTCACTTCTAGCTGAAGGGAAAGTGCCTGTTGGAATAGGAGAAAACACAAGAATCAAGTACGTAACATGCTTTCAACTCCTGTCCTTGTTTAGTATTCTTCTCAAGTCCTGTTCTTCATTGCTTACTTGTTAACCTCATGCCCACTTACGTTGCACAGAGACTGCATCATTGACAAGAATGCGAGAATCGGGAAGAACGTCGTTATTACTAACTCAGAGGTATGATCTGCAGACTGCAAGTTGTAAAAAGCAAATAATATTCTGTCCTCACTTGATTACTGCTCAGAAAGATTTATGTTCTGCTTTTCATCTTCTGACAAGAGTTTAAAGGAGATTTTCTTCTACCAGAGTTCAAATCTTGATATGATTTTAAAATATTTTTATAATACAAAAAGAAAATTTAAGAAATACACAATAAACAATATATTTCACATACCTTGCCTTTTCCTCGTGCCATATGAGATATAAGAAATGTTCAGGTCACTTTCTTAACTCGTTATGCTGTTTAACATGCCCCATAATATCTGATTTGCAGGGCATACAAGAAGCTGATAGATCATCTGACGGCTTCTATATCCGATCTGGTGTTACTGTTGTCTTGAAAAACTCCATAATTCAAGATGGAGTTGTAATATAATCGAGTATTATTTATCTTGACATCCTTTTTTGATTAGTCAGGATTGAGAACAAGAAATGAGTTATGAAACATCACGTGGTTCATATGCAAATAGCAATAAATTTAGCATATCCTCCAAGTCGATGAGACCAGACGATAGGCCATCTTCTACAACCATCACATCACTGTTTGAATTGTTGGTTTATATAACTAAAAATACTTTAGTCAATTATCTTAATACTATAGTTCATAATGGACCAATTCATTTCGAAGTAGCTCAATTCTGAAGTTCCTCTCATTGAATGAGATGCAATTGGACATAAACTTTCGTGCAATATTACTGCTAATACGCAACAGTATTTCTCTCAGTTCTTCCAAAACAAGCAGAAAAAATGGTGTTATTCCAAAGAAGGAGAATATAAACTCCAAATTGATGAACTTAGAATCCAGAAATGGAACAAGTACACATGACTTCATGATACAATATTAACTGTTCTATTTGGCAATGTATTATCTCAATGGACATCTAATGTGCATTGGAATGCAAAGGAAGCAAAGATCCGACACTGTGGTCCATCAGATATTTCTCTTAACCACTGAAGTTTGTTGATGAAGAAAATGTGATGTATCTCGTTCATACTTTCTAATAAAAGAGAAATATTAAACATACATTCTTCTTCTTGACTATGAATGAGATAAGCAGCTATTCAGGTCATTCCAGACAACTAAAATTATCGCGTAGATCTCCTACCCCCCAAATTATATGCTTGTATATTTAAGTTGTATGCCTTTTCAGGTTCTCACTAATTGGTTCTCTAAAATTGAAGGGAAAGAGTAGAACTAAAAAGAATAAGCGAGCACTTAAACTTTATTTAATTGTATGGTAAGCTCTCCACAGTTAAACATCAACTCATTCTCATACCGTTGCAGAACAAAACGCTCTTCTGGCGTTATGATGCTGGTGACAAAACATTTTTCTTCTGAAAAAGGTCTCCTACCTGTTCGTCCAGCTCGATGAAGATAATCTACGGCTGTTCTTGGCAGATCAAAGTTGTATATGTGAGTTGTCTCTGGCAGGTCCACTCCTCTGGCAGCTATATCAGTTGATATGAGAAGATAGCTACCTCCTTGCCTTACTTCCTACATTTATGAAGAATAAATTAGCAGATACCAACTTGACCAAGTGTATCGTCAAGAAACACATCGATGATAAACACATATTTGATTGGCTTTTCTTTCTTTCCCTTTTCATTTTGTGGGATAAGTTATTGCCTATCAATGCTGAACTACAAGAGCAAATTAGTAATCAGCAGCACAGAAGTTCTAAAGAGTTCGGATGATTTGTATCATAAGTTTAAATTAAAATGCACAACAACTGGTAAGGCTCTTTTTCTTTGAACCAAATAACAATCAATTAACAATGTTAAATGCATTAACATTGCTAAAAATAATTCCATTTTTTCTTCGTATAATTTAACACCATGCACTATGCCAATATCTGCTCCCCATTCCCTATCCTCTGTACACACGTGTACTAAACAGTTAGGCCAGCTTTTCATTCATTTTCCAGCCAATTAGATACCAGATAGCACTTACAGATAATGAAGCTGCTCGTGAATTGAAATTCATGTCTTCTTCCAGAAGGAGAATGTCTGAACAATCTCCCAAAGAACTTTTCAAGAAGTCCAATAAACTGGTAGTTGGTGGAACATCTCCTGCCTTTTTTGATTTTTCAGACTTCCAATGAGAAAAAAAAGTGAATTATCTCATTTGAGATAAATGATATGTCTATGCACAAGACATGTGGATAGATGTTAAAAAAAGACATATATTTCGATCTGCTATGTCATGCTTCATGCAACCCTATATATTGCACAGACACATCACAGAGGGAATTGTCTACCCTATGACTTTATGGTTAAATAAAAAGTATAAATGTATAAGGATCAAGAGAACAGAGTTGTGAAATGGATCAACAGGCCAAGAAGGATATTCTTTGCGTACCTGCTCAGCAACAAAAATAATTGCAGACTTGGGTGCATCATAATGCAACAATAATAGTAACATTTGCTGTCTCTGGTCTTTAGGGCACAACTAGTAAGCAAGCAATGTCAGAAAACTCTGAACTGAATTCTTGAAAATAGAAGTATTCAACTATGAAATGCTGTTCTTGTTCAACGGAAAAAACCATCATGAAAGTACAAACATATGCAAATTTTTGTAGCTGTCAACATGTCATAATGCCCAATGTGAAATAGCCAAAATCCCTTACCACAAATCTATGTTGCAGACATGATGGCATGGGGTCGATGGGATTGACATGGACATGAACTACATCACTCTGTAAAAAACCATAGAATATAACAGGAACTAAGTCAAGTCAGCAGCAATGTATTAAATTCCCATATGACCATTAAAAAGATTATAACTGAACCAACCTTGGTCCACTTCTGCTGAATACAATCATGCAAAAATCTTCTGTGTTGAGGGATAGATGCACTAGCAAAGATTGTTTGACGGTCATTGCATGACGAATAAGATGTCAATAATTTTCGAAGAGAACTGACTTGCTTTGAAGAGTTGAACATGAAGTCAACCTACTCAAATGATAAATATAGCATGTCATTCCTTTTAACATACCCTGTGTTAGAAAATATTTGTGTAATTAAATTCGAGAGAATAGAACATCATCATAATCAGCTTTCAGCTATATTACTTACACATCTCTCAAAATTCGATTGAAGATTATACAAACCAAAAGTTATCTAATCCAATTTGTGAAAATAATATACTTCTAAACCTTCCGAAAATTTCATTGAGATTCTTCTGGGAACCCAAAATAAAAGAGATAGGAATTACCTCATCAATAACTAGCACCTGCAATGCTTCAAGCTTAAATATGTGTTTTTCCACCATTTGGCATAAACTTGGGATGGTTGCCACCACCATTGTAGGCGGCTCTGCCTGCGACATAGACTTGTTAGTACTTCATTCCCAGCCTCCACCCTACTCGACTGGAAGTCTGGTTTGTAAGGTTAATGGTACTTAAATTTGTTACAAAACTGCGAAATGGAAACTTCAAATCTGAAATGAGGTCGCACCTTTAGCCAACTCTTATGCCTTCTTAATGTCCCTCCATCTAGAAGAGCCATGACAGTGCAAGGCTTCTGATCAGATTCCATAGGCTTTGCAGCCAACATCCGAGCAACTTTTGTGACCTTGTTCACAAAAAAGTAGCAACACACCACTGCTGTTAGTCATTAAACAATAGAACACTCCTCCATCTAACTTTCCCCAGGTGGGATTCATTCGTCCAACAATAACACTCGCCATCTAACTTTCCCCAGGTGGGATTCATTCGTCCAACAATAACACTCGCAGTTATTGAGTAATGGAAAATGGAAAAGATAAAATTACAATTCTGAGCAACCAAAGATACATACTTGCATGCCAAGTTCCCGGGTAGGCACTACAATTAGTGCTTGAACAGCCGATCTTTGAGTGTTTACAATAGAAAATATCAGTAACAGGTAAGCAAGCGTCTTTCCAGAACCTGTCTGAGGTGAGAAAAAGCTTGGATGTATCACGCATCAATCAAACAAAAACAAATAACCCAAATCATTTCAAAGGAAGCACAGAAATCGACCTGGGCATGAAGAAGACAATCCCGCCCACTAAAAAGAACAGGCAAAGCTTGCCTCTGTACGCCTGTTGGCATCACATACCCCACCTCCTCCGCCCTGAAACATGTTAAACGTTTGAATAACAAGAACAATCATGTTAAAAGCTTTAAGGACTACAATTTGAGTATGTACCAATTTCAAAAAACGAAAGACCGTAACTAGTAAGAAAAGAGAAACACGGTTGAAAGTTTGAAACTTGCCTGCGGAGTATATGCTCGGGAACCTGACCCTCACAGATTTCTCGGAGAGTCGAAGCGTCTTGCACTTCAACATTAGTTTCTCCGAATGGAGTAGTAGAGGAGTCGAAGACAGTGGCATGTAAAGGCCTGAAATTGGGTGCAGAAATTAGAGGTATTCGAGTTGATAAGATGAATGACAAGTTGGGATTGAGGTTGGTGGATTGTGAATGAAATGGGATAGAATATTGAGATGATTTAGATAAGAAAAGAGTTTGTGAAGCTGATTGAAACCGAGCCGACGAGACTGAGGAAGCCATCGTAATTGCTTCTCAGCTCGAATGCTTATCTCCCTCTTAGCCTCTGGCAAGTAAGAGAGATTAATTATGATGGTACGGTCCGGTTCGGTTGAATTGAGTTAGGCCGGGACGAATAATTTGTCAATAGGGATGTTATTGTCCGCTTCGGTTGAGCCAAGTTAGGCTGGGTCAAATAATTTGTCAATACGAATGTTATCGTCTGGTTCGGTTCAGCTGAGTTAGCCCAAGTTGAATAATTTGTCAATAGGAATAACAATTGGCTAAGTAGGGATGACAATTAGGCTAAGTCTAGCCCAACCTGAGGCTTGGCTAGAAGTTAACGAACCAAGTTGGGGTTAATTGGACCTCAGAATGGGCTCAGGACAAGTTTCTTGGGCCCGACTGAGCCTGAGATCTGATAGTTGGTAAGGAGATATGATTATAGAGTTATTATTTTGATTACCTACTTTTGGGTAATACCCCATTCCTCTCCTAATCTAGAGGAATGAGTATCATTGTTATAAAGGAATGGGTTAATTAATTATATCATAATTAATTA
>JAOQMS010000180.1:53325208-53347438 GCA_027563885.1 Erythroxylum longipes
AATAAAATTAAATTATTCATAATTTTATTGATAATTAATTTTAATTTATTAAATATATAATCTTGAATTAAATTATTGATAATTTTTGTTAATAATTAAATAATATATATTTAAATAATTGTAAATTAAATTATGAAAAAAATACAGAAACAAGAAACAAAACCGCTTTTTATAATTTTCATAATTTTTGAAAATTAGAACAAACCAAAACTAAAAACAGAAACTAAAAATTCAAACAAACATGTTTTTTTTAATGAATTTGAAACCAAAAATAAAAATAGAAACAAACAGCTCCTAAGCTTTTTGTTTATTAAAAAATTGATAAATTCAACCATAATTTGAAAATAGTCCCTTTAATAATTACAAGATAAGATTCTGTACTATTGAACTTTCTATATGTAAGCAAAATAATTACACATCAACATTCTTAAAATCAAATAATTTTTATTTATGACATGTGTAAATAATATTGGTTCGATTCAAAATATTATAAATTATATGATATTTTAAAATTAATAAATTGAATTTATCCTTGTCGATAAATCAATGTTGACTATAATCATTGTTAACCTCGTCATAATATAGTGGAAATTGAAAATTTCCAAATCAAACTTTTGGTTAGACTGAAACGACAACTAAAATGGGTTAGAATTTAGAAACTCCCGACTTAGGACGGAGTTCGGTTTGGTTGTCCAAAAGCGAAACATCCACGTTTTCATTTACATTATCGAACCAAATAATTTAGTCTAGTTCTTGCCGTGTGACTTGGACAAAGAGTGGAACAAACGAGTAAACCCAAAGCATCGAACTTTCTGTTTTTTTAATTTTGTAACGAGCCCTTGCTTTTTTATGTATTTCGTCCGAAAGGGTCTCCTCTTTGTTCTTTTAACAATAACTTCTTGAATTTATGTACTAAAATAACAAAAGGGTCTCCTTTAATATTCATCTAACTTAAGTTATATAACAGAAATCAATTAAAAGATATTTGAATTATTAAAATAAATATTTTATTAAATTAATTCGATGAATATTTAATGAAAAGTTTATTTAAGTCCTTTGGTATTTTTATAATTTGATGAAGAAGAAAAGTAGTTGCGAAAGAGCAGGAGAAAAGCGAGTAATATAGTACAAATAAAGGGGCTTGGACGCGAGGATGTAGTAGGGATGACTTAATTAACAGAACAAAATCTAAGGTGAGATTCTTGTTTATTATGTAAGTTTGAATCAAACAATCCAACAAACATTTTAAATTAAGAGATTTTTCATCAGAATCACCGTCTGAATCGGCCTTTTCCCTCGTCTTTCTCTCCGTTTTTTGTTTTTCCTTTCCAACTTTCCTTCCATCCAAACACTCCTCTTCCGCTCTCTGGAAGCTCCTTTTTAGTCTCTCTCTCTCTCTTTCTTTCTCTTCAGTTTTCCTTTTTCATTCATTGACTGACTCGGCGACTATGGAAGGTTTCGGTTCTTTTCCATCATCTTCTTCTTCTTCCTCAGTGACGGAGAAGCGAATGCTTTCATTTGTTGTTTCGCCGGCGGGAGGTGTTGTTGATGAGGATCTCGAGGACGCTTGCAGTATCTGTCTGGAGCCATTCAGTTCTGAAGACCCTGCCACTGTATCACTTCTTCACTTTCTTTATCTCTCTGCTCAAGACCCTACCACTGTATCACTACACATTTTTTTTTAAAAAAAATTGTATTGAGGCTTTTTTTGTTGCATTGGTGCTACCTGAATCCTTTCATTTCGGGGAATTTTGATGGTGATCTGCTGTGTTTCTGTGTTTGTTGAAGCATTGTTCGTTCATTTTCTTGCTTTTTCCCTTTCTTTTGGATATGTTCTCTTCAATTATTACTGGAGAGTGTGATCTCTTCACTCAATTGACACTAAATATAAGTTTATAATTGAGTTAAAAAGTAAATTCTCTACTAAAATTAGAAGGTGATAATCGAAAAAGATGATATTATCAAAACAGATGGTGCAGGTAGTCTTAAAATACACAAAAAAAAAGTATGGAATTGCACTGATATTTACTTTGAAGTTGTTATGAATTGAGAATCCCGATCAGGATTTTGTTTTCCATTTTCAGATAACCAACTGCAAGCATGAATATCATCTTCAGTGCATCCTTGAATGGTAAGTTTATAGAACTTCGGTTTACAGATTGAGAATCACCATTTTCTACCTCCCTGCACCAGTTTAGCATAAGAATTAAGGTTGAGCTATACGCTGTGTTTCATACATTTGTAGGTGCCAAAGAAGCAAAGAGTGCCCAATTTGTTGGCAGTTAATATCTCTGAAAGTCCCTGCCAGGTAAATAAATTGCTGCACAAAAAATTTATCTTTGACAACCACAGACGATATGGAAAAACCTGACTTTCCCATTAATCCTGAAACCCCAAAATGGTGTTTCTTTTTTAATTTCTGTTGATTGATAATTTTACTTTTGTAGCCAAGAGCTGCTTGATGCTATTGAAACTGAGAGACATTTAAGGACAAAGAACACGATTCGAGCTGCTGTGGCAACAAACGTTTCTCATTTCCATGAGGATCATGATGAGGAACAGGTGCTTGTTTTCTTGATTTTGAAACTCTAACTACAACTTTATCATGCTGCTTGTATGCTTATTTCTTCTGGGTGACTTGGAAACTCTCAGGATTCTTATTCGGATGACTCTGATGTTGATGAACGTTTTGCCTGGCATCAAGCTGCTGCTGCAAGTAGAGCTTCGTTTAGAAGGGAGAGACAAAGATCCTTTGTACTTAGTCCTCCCGAGTACTATGTATTTACCTTAGGAGATGGACTAAGTCTAAGTTCGGGATCATCAGGTGGTAATTCACCAACTCCTAATAAAGCTTCAGCTCCTAGTCTTCCATTTTCATATAGGGAAACAATCTCTGCCCATTTTATGGATAGAGATATCCCTATTACACCTAGGTATGGTTTCATAACCCAGTTTCTTCATGTGACATATTTTGTTTGCTGAAACATTAAATTGACTTTATGTAGTAAAAGATGGTTTGCAAGTTCTTGAAGTAACTAAAAGAAGAAGAAAGCAAAGATGGTTTGCAAGTTCTTGAAATAACTAATAGTAGAAGAAAGTGGATAATGATACTTGCGATGATGAAGCTACTTATATTATGTACCTATCATATAATGTTGATTGCTTCAATCACTCTACTGAGAGAAGTCACTGTCCTATTTCTTGATGGTTCATTTTCAGTGCTCCGTTTACACAATCTTCAAACCATAATCCTCGCGTGTCTGACTGTCCTTCCCTCTCTGAATCTCTTAAATCTAGATGGTCTGTAGCTTCAGCCAGGTACACAGTTCAACATTTTTCACCTTAAGACTCCCAACTTAGGTTTACTGTTTCCTATATACTGTAGCTGAGAGTTAAAAAATAAAATAAAAACGTCATGCAATAGGTACAAGGAAACAATCTCTAAAAGTACTCGAGATATTAAGGAGAAGCTACTTGCACATAACAATTCAGTTAAGGAGCTGAGCAGAGGAGTTCAGAAAGAGATGAGTGCAGGTGTTGCACGAATGATTGAACGCCTGGATCTTAGCTCTAAGAGAAATGTGTCTTCTAGTCCAGTCTCTAATGCTGCTGCAGGAATTTCAAACTTCTTCCAGAAGGGCAAGGCAGTGCAAGAGAACGTTCTTGTTCAAGCACACGATGTTACAAGCTCGGGTGCATCCCCACATGTCTAAGTGCAGGTGGACGCTTCCCATGTAATGTAATGGCTTGTTTAAACTTGTTACTGTTCTATACCACCGTTTTGGGCTGTGACGGGAAATGCTAACTCAGTTTTCTTCTTCACTCTTGTTACAGGAAGGTCGGTCATCACGAAGAATTTGATTCATACCGATTATTTCTATACCCTTTATCATCCAAATTAATGGTATGTGATGCAAGTGACGTGATTGAGAAAACCAAGACGCCTGTTGGTTTCCGTCCTGCGCCGCTTAATGCTTATTTATGCGTATTACGGATTATATAGTTACTTATTTTACCGCCATCATTCACTCCTCTGTCTGTACAAAAGATGCAATATGAACTTTTTAAGAGGATTGCGTTGAAGTGCCAATGCCATAGAAAACGCTTATTACAACAACTTGTTTGGCCTTTTAATTTTAGTTGGTAATGATTACGAATTGCAATGTGAGTCAGAGCTAAATCATAGGTTGATCAAAAACAGATTAGACCTCAACCTCAACCTTCTTTAGGTTGGATTTAGCATGTTTGAATCAGATTCCAACTGAATGTAACTTATGTTCAAGTCGAGTTCAGGCTTAGTTGAGTCAAATTCAGATCAGTACAGATCGGATTTTAACAACTAGAGAACAAAAAGAAATAGACATGTATATGGACTTTGATTTGTTAGGTCGCCGCACTAACACAGGTTCATCGCCTGTCGAAGCTGACAGAATAAACACAACATTTGACCATCTCAACCAATCCAAGATATAAGAGCTCGAGATTGAAACGGTACCATTGTTCGGTTAAGTAAGAAGAACACTCATTCGTAGCAGAGAAGAAATAAGAGAGTGCAATCTCATGAGATTGAGCTGCCCTCTTCATTATTGGCACCTTGGACTCCAATTTTAGTAAGATAAGTTTGACTCAATTTGAATAAATTTTTTTTTGCTCAATTTCGAGTCAAACTTGTAATGGAAAGAAAAGTAAATTGGGTTTGAATTGCTTAAATTACTAGTCATTCAAGCTATGTATTTGTGTGTTTCTTCATTTAGTTGATTACTCTTTATGATCTATATCAAATGAATTTTAAATTATTTAAATATTATTTCCATTATTCATTAAAGTCAATTATTTAGCTAAAGTTATGTAAGGAATATTGTAAATAAATATTAGCATACCCATTTATTTACTTTTTTTTTTAACTGGTGAACAGAACAGTTAGCCTTATTTAAGAATAATACTGTATACTATAGACTTCTCTAAATCTCGCGTTTAGTTAGACTAAATTTTGGATTAGGTTCAAACTTAGAAGACCATCCCGAACTAGTTTGAAAAAACGGAATTCTTTTGGTCTTGGGCTCATTTGCAAGTTAGTCAAAAATAGGCCCGGGCCTAGTCCAACCATTGCCATCCCTAAGGGCGTTGAATAACAAAGTATACATTTGATCAATAGTATGCTTATGACATGTTGTTTCAGGTTATGCACAAACAGGTCAAACGTAAAAACAAACTTATTCCCTTTCATGAAGATTGGCCTACGTTTTTCAGGTTCAACTAGGAACAAACAGTAGCCATGAAGAACCTGTTATGGATTTTAGTTGTGAATGAAGCCATCTTAGATCTGTCCCAGAATAACTTCTGCACCAGAAACTTTGAATTCGGACGGGGCTTCCTCCACATTCAGAACCTTAACATTGCCGTCTTCCACATACGCTGACCATCTATAAGAAAGTAAGTAAAGTGATTTAGAGAATGCTTATAAATATATCTAGATCACTTGATCAAAGATTAGTTAATGGTAAATGTCGAGCATTGTGGAGATAGGAAGCGGGCGGACAACTCTGGTTTAGCATTTATGCGGGAAAGAAGAGGACGAAGAAGAAGCTAAGTTTCGAACTTCTTTCAAGTTCAAGCCCCTTCAGTTGACAGGGAGGCGAGAAAATATTTGATTTCTCTTTGTAGTCCAGTAAAAGTTGCGTAACATTCAGATTCTTTAGAATAAACACATAGGAATGCGTATCATATACCTATGAGAGCGAGGTCCAAGTAAAGCAACAGAGAGATCTTTATCCAACTCCAAGCTCTTGTGAAAGCTCCCATTAAAATCCCCATAAAACTCAATCTGTAGTAGGAAAAGTTCCAAAACAAAACAAATATTACTGCTTTAAGTCTAACAACACAAATGCTATGCTACTTTGAAGGTACCTGTTTTTAAGTACAATAATGTTGTCTTTTATGCAGACAACCTAAGACCACATCCAAATATGATGTATTAAGACCAAGTACTGCAGTCGAAGTACTTACGGCATCTGTAGCTTGAAGTTTCTCTGCCCAACCATTCAGCACATACGGATCGTTAATGGCCACACAAATAATAGAATCAATCCCTTTGGCTTTGAACTTATCAATGTTATTCTTGTAACTAGGAACATGCTGCTTGGAACAAACTCCAGTATATGCACCCTGAAAATTGTGAATTCAAAACTCAGATAACCATTTATCTAACAACAACATCAAATAAAGAAAATGAACAAATTCCCATGCATTAGACTTTCAAGGAATGTCTTCTCGACTATTTGGTCTTACAATTTTCATAACATTGCTTCCATAATCTTAGATTCAAAAAAACGAATACCACGGAGTTCATTCAAACCGATGAAGCAACTGGTCAACAGTAACATCGCGCTTTGAAGTAGTTATATCAATAATAAGGATAAGGTGCCCTGTTTCCAAAACCTGTCATATGGTGATTATGATCCAAGGATGAACAAACCAATGCTTGTACTGTTTTTGAAGTTTTTGGTCTTACAATTTTCATAACATTGCTTCCATAATCTTATATTCAAAAAAACAAATACCACGGGGTTCAAACAAACCAATAAAGCAAATGGTCAACAATAACATCGCGCTTTGAAGTAGTTATATCAATAATAAGGACAAGTCGCCCTGTTTCCAAAAACTGTCATGTGATTACTATGATCCAAGGATGAACAAACCAATGATTGTACTGTTTTGAAGTTTTGCAAATATAATCCTAATTCGCGAAGTTAGAATAAAGAGGCTTTCATTTCTTGGTCCATAAGCTTGAAAAATGGTTTCACCTGCGGATTATTTACTGTTAGGCTCATGATAAAGTTCAATAAAGGTGCAGACTAGAAGCTTAATTCTATATTTTTAGAGTTGCTGAGTGCAAGAGTTTACTCAATTTCACCACAAAAACTCCTCAAATGGAAGTTGTGAAATCCAATTAAAGTAAAATGTATAGACGCTCTTGATATGTTTCCCTTCAAAGTCTTGCCAAGAGCAATTGACATGTTTTTTAGTTAAAAAAACAGTGATTATGCACACCAGCACGAAATAATCCAGATGACAAGGGCAACTGGAGACCAATAAGGTTGCATGAACTAATAAGAAAGTTCTCAAGTCATGGAGTTCTATGATTAAAATATCCTCTCAAATGATAACAACATTGCTTCTCAAATTATAGATGCTTATCTTGAAAAACATCCCCAAGAGAATCTAGTTGCAGTGTGATGATAGACAAAACATAAAAGTTTACCTTACTCCATAAACCCCACATCCTAAATCCTATTCCATTACATTATTATCTTCCCGAGCATCACATAAATTTTAGTTTATCCTTTTATTCAATTCCAAGTTTTGGGAAAGTCGAAGAAAGCAGCTGTAGTGAATAATCACTTATCACGCCTCATTCCTTAGTTTAACAAGCAATTCAGAAGACATGATAATTAGATTTATAAGGCATAAAAATAGAAATTGAGAAGGAAATGGGAAGTGGGTAACTTACGGGAAGCCCAAAGATCACAACTTTTTTGCCCTGCAAGCATCAGATTAAACAAAGATAAACCAAAAATAATAGACAAAAGGAAAAACTACAAATCACTTAATTCTATGAATTTTTTATGTGGGGAAACCTTGAATATGTATTTGAGCGGCGTGGTCGAGAAATTGGAGGAGACGCCTTCGTCCCAGCTCCGAGCTTTCTGGAGTGAAACACCGGGTGCGGCCGAGACCACGTCAGCTCCAACAGCGATCTTCGCATAAGACCGAAGACCGTCAACTATCGACCTGAGAGCTGAGGGATGAGCTCGCTTAAGCAAATGGGAAGCCATAATTAACCAGCTTCTTCCTTCGTGTCGTTGTCTGCGAGTAACAAGACTTCATAGTCCATACTGCTGATTAATTTAGATCACACATGGATAATGGGCCGGATCGTGTTGGGTCCGGTCTTTTATTGCCATTTCGGCCCAAATTTAGATTGTAGCTTGGCCCACTTTTAGATTCTGGCTTGTACTCAACAACAATAGAACTTCAAACTCTTTTGGGCTTGTTTTCACTCTGTCCTTGGAATTTTGGACCTCTAAGCCCAATTCAACAAAATTGTCCTCCAATGGGCTTCAAGCAATTGGACTATCACAGCTTATGGTTCTGTCTAAGGCTAAGGGATCAAATACGAGTTAACTAAGTTTCGGATCAAATTCGAGTTTGGAGGGGTCAACACGAAAGTCTATTTTGGAGATGGGTTATAATGTCCTTATAATTTATAAATTTTAAAAAAATTTAAATCAAAATAATATTATGTTTAAGTAGTTTGATTTTTTGATAATATCATTTTTTATTTTAAATTTTAAAATAAAATTATATTTAACAAAATTTAACTGAGTTCGGTCGGGTTTCAGGCCACCCAAGCTCAATGGGCTTAAGCTTAGGCCTAAAGACTCGGGCCGAATCATTTTGGGTAGAACTCAGACTCGAACACATTCCCGACCCTTTCCCGTCTCGACATATGACGTAAAGATTATAAAAAGTTAAAACAATAGTTCTTTAACTTTTTGCTGTTTTCCTCGAAATTTCCGTAAGATTGATGATAATGGTGTTGAATCTTATGCCTTAAAGAATCAAGAAAGTAGTCATGTAGATACCCACAGAAAGCCCCCACAAAATCTCTTGTCAAAACCAACATATCTCTACAAACGAAAAAGCAACAACATTCTAACACCGTCTAACTTGGGAATGGCCGGTGGTTTCAGTTGCTTCCCCATCAGTTGATTGGACACACAGAGGTTGGATTGGAAGCATTAATCTTTCTTTTTATCTCTTTGATTGTGCGTTGCATCATTTTCATTAATCTTCAGTCTGAGCTGTTGCACATGCACTTAATCTATAAAGTCTTCTCTTTATGAAACAATCTCTTGCGCAAGTGGGCGGGTGCTTAAGATATTGAGGCTTGTGAGCCCACGTCACATCATCCATTAATTATTTCGATATGCCGATAATGAAGTTCAGGGTTTTTTTTTTTTTTTGGGTGTATGATATTCGATCGACAAAAATTATTTCATGCTCAATCCTTTCTACTTTGTTCTTGGACCTTATTATTAGGGTTTGCCGTTTAGAGGATTTAAGGACTAAGGACTTGAATGATTATGATTTTATTCGGTATAGTTGAAGAATATGTATTTATTCTTCTTGATGAAAGCTTCAAAATATCTATCTGCACCTGGAAAAAAGTTTAAATTCGGCTTCTGTGGGAATTTACATGGCTGCTGCTTCAGTTATACTATGGAAAAGAAGGAAATTTGACCTTGTTCTGAACTGGCATATCCCTAGTTCCTTCCAATCCTTACTGGTATAAGATTCACAAGTCCAAATTCTACCTGTTAAGACATCAGATTCTTGACAGCTTTGAACTCTTTTTTTGGTTCTTAAAATGGACCCTGACTGCAAGTAGTTGTTTCCTTGAAGCAAATGCTTTTACAAGTTGGAAGTAATTAGCTATTTGTAAGGTTTCGTGGTCATATGAAAAGCTGAATCCTGGAACAGAAAGAAAGTGACTCATTTGGAATGGAATGAATAACCAACTACATTCATTAGCAGAAGAACATTTTACAATGCTTAATAACAACCATACATTTCCACTATTGAGAGGTAAGGTACAACCATTTTGGTGAACCTTTGCAAGAACTAACAGTTAAGAAGTAGAATTGATGGCTTTTCCATGTACATGTTTCAGAAATAAAGATCACAAGCAATTAAACTACATATTCATTGCGTCTCACCATGTAAGTAGCTGCTGGCAATCAAATTAGTAGCAAAATATTGGATATATATGCCTGACAATTGGGGTATATGTATAGATTTAACCTTTCTTGGAGTTAAAAGAATTGTTGTAGTAAGATACGTGAGAAATCATTCTAGCGTTATTATCTTGCTGTCTGTGGGAGGTTGATTTGGAGTTACACGAGCCATATCTTCCTTGTCTGTTCTTTCTTCTTGGTTGAGACGATTGGGGGATAAAAACTCCTGTTCCTTTGCTTTCTCTTCTGCAATTCTGCTGGTATATAACTGGAGATGGTGCAATTGGATAGTTTCCTCCTGGGAACGTCTGCAAAAGTTGCAGTAAACCTAGTTCAGTCACAGCTTTAGCTGCCACAGCAGTAGGTGATAGTTGAGCTAGTACAAAGAGTTGCAGAAGAGTATAGAGAAGTGCAGAAATATAACGAACCTGGAAAGAAACTGAAGGGCAAATTTCAACTTTGTCCTCATCATCGTCCATGATTAGAAGAGAAATCTGCTTGCTTAAGTCAGCAAAGAACAAATCATCTTCTAAGTCCATACTTTCTTCCACAGCAGTACAGCACCAACTACAAGCACACCAGTATCTCTTTTTATGCTCAAAAGTTGGTGTGTGTTAGGCACAGGAACAAAGAGATCTTAAAGTTCCAATCTTTAGATAAGGTTCCTCGCGTTTTCTTTTCCGTCATTGATGAGGAGATGAAGAGGCTATAAATAGAGGAAATATGCAAGAGATGGGTCGAGTTAAGTAGAAGAGAGTGCATGTGGGTTTGTGGGGTCTATATGGGCAGTTGGCCAATCTGGCCAAGTCCCACAAGAATCATGAAGTGATGTGTTGATGATATTATCCAGTTGGGGAAATAAGATGAGGGAAACAGAGGAGAGGCAGAGCAGGAACATCCCACATACCCACATATCCATCCAAGATAGCCTCGATATCTCCAACACGTATGCTTGGTTGTAATTGTGCGTGAGGTGTCTCACTCTCCCCCCTACAAAGACAAATGTATGTATGTATGTATAGACACATAACATTCTCTATAGGTTATGGTTCAAAATTCATAGTCTAGAATCCATTGGATCGACATGTATGTGGATGATGAATCTATCTGAATCCTGAACTCCTTATCTGATATCTTGTCTCTTGGTACTGTAGTAGTAAACTTATCGGAAGTCAGCTGCAAGCTAGTCAAACTCAGTTCCAAAGGGCTCGTCTTTATTGGACATTTGAGTGGGACCTTGTATCATGTAGAAGTTAAAATAGGTGAGCTTATGTTCTAGCTCAAGGAATGTCTGGAGGGTCATGTATGCTATTGACTGCAGTTCTGAAATTACATCCACGGCTTCATCAGAAAGGTGCTTGCTTACATATCAATAAGATGCCCTGTTTTTTTGTATTTTTTCATGTCAGTAAACTCTGTAATTGTTATCTTTAAATACATATTAAATAAACTGTTAGATGCATCATATATTACGTCTTTCCAATAAATTACTTAATGAATTGACATTTCAAAATTAAGTAATAAATTCGAACTAAAGTTTGATTACATGTTTTAATATCTCTGCTTATAACTTACCATTTTCTTGTGAATTGCAGTACCTTACACGGATTTTCAACCCTTCAATTGTTTTTCATATGAATCACATACTTGGACAGGTAACTGAGAATTTGCTCAACTGACCTATTATTTAACTTTGTATGGAAAGCTTTAATAAGGTGAAAGCACTTTTTACTGATACTGGAAAGCAATTGCCTGAATTATGGATGTCAGATGGTCCACACGCTTTGCCTGCTGGCCAATGGACCCATCTTTATGCATGGAATTATGGCTAAAATCGTCATGAGCACACCATATGGTGTTGCTTTCAGATATCTAATCTTTTAATTTGTAGCTTTTAAAGGGTCTTATCTGTATTAATTATGGAGTTACCTTTACTCTTGAAGCTAATGAAGCGTCCCAATCTCTTGGGGTGGGATGCTTGTTCACTACTTGCTAGCACAAGCCCTGCAACTGTACATGGATAACCTTTCTCTACTATTCAACACCTATCTCACATTGAAGATATGTTGAGATTTGTTGGCTGTTTGATAGCTATTTCCAACATGATCCAAAGAATTTGCCATCTTCCTTTACTTTCTGGTATAAAGAGCCTCGAACATGAGCTGACTTCATAAAAACAAGCGTTATGCAAATTAGAATATGACATAGGCTTTGCCTAATGGTTTGTGTGTATGCCGAACTCATTTAATCCAATTTAAAACTAACAGACAAAATCTAACTTAATGTACTCAAACTTGAACTTCGACATGGTGAAAGAACTTTGGATTTAATATACTGAGCCTTGACTAGTTAATTCCCCCAATTGGAGTTCATCCATTTACTTGCCAAGACAACTTATTCTAACTCCCATTATTATAAAAAATGTAATTGTTTATAGCTTAACAGTTAAAGAAGACTCCCATGTAGGAATGACACTCTAGCCGTGCTAAATCCAATCCCAAATTCGATCAAATGTAAATATTCAAACCCCGGTCTGGATTCAATCATACATAATTTAACCTATTGATTTTAAACTAAGTCGTCTGATTTGCCATAATCAGTCAGACCTGAAAATTTTTGCCAAATCTAAGTCTGATTAGATCCGAATACTCGTATTCAAATCCAATCAAACTGAATTTAACCCAATCTTTTCTCCCACTCCTATGAAATGAAAGAATCAAGTAATCTCACAGTTGTGTGAAACTACACAACCGCAATCAATAGATGTGAAAAAATAGAGAGTATCTTCTTATAGTGGTACTGAGTGAGATAAGTCTTACTATACAAAAACCTATTCTCAAAAGCATAATGGAGCTTAATCCTTTTTTTTCCTGTTAATAACACCAACACCATACCTGTGATCAAGTCAGAATCTAAGCTGTTTCCTCAAGAAAATTTGTTACAGGTAAAATAAAATAATAATACTTGGCAAGCTAAGAGTACATGGTCTAATTTTAGTTGAATGGTTTGGTTTCTGCATGTAAAATTTATGCAAATTTATGCTCCACCAGCCATGTCCATATCCATAATTCCATCAATTCCCTTGAAAACAACTCGTAATTTTCTGAGACAGGAGGTTTTCTTATCATCTTTGTTTGCCATACCTGTCACATGTACAATGTCCTTGGTGGCTTTACCCATAAGTTCGAAAAGCGGTAAACTTAGGTTCGATCTGGTCATCTCCTCCAGAACTGGGGGGGCCTGCATGTACAGATTCTTTCCTCTGTGTGTAACACTGGCTTTTGATAGGAGAAGCCTAGGATGCTCTTCGAGCAGATCGATGAACTGTGGTTGATCAGAAAAACTGTTATCAGATTATAGACTTCGGAAGACACAAAAAAGTTTAAATATATCGATATAAGTTGAATATTTTCATGTCAGCACACGATAACTTTGTTAGGTTCAGTACAACAAGTGAAACTCAATATCCCAAATCCAAATGTTGAAGTTGAAAAGGTTGAAGCAAACATGGTATCTAGCAAGAACGCCATACCGAACTGTTCCGTAATGTGAAAGATTAAGAATGTAAAATGTAGAGAAGGGAAAGTAGAAACAATAAGAGAATAGCCATATAAACAAACCAAGGATGAAAAGCATTTATGTCTGAAAATCAACATCAAAATGTTCAATTTCCAGTTGTCATCCAATTATAAAGGTCATAAGAACTGAAAATAACCTTTTGTAAAGTAACTGAAGTGTCAAGCTCTATAAGAACGCCAGGACCACAAACAAGACAATCTTTGTCCCTCACAAATTCAGTCACTTTTATGTGGAGACCTTCCACTCCATTATACCTATAGGAAAGTTCGACAATATCAAGCCAAGTCAGCACAGTTGTTGGATCAGAGAAATATATTTAAGATAACTGATGAATTTAATAAACTCAGATAACTTCTCACATATATTTTAATTTGAAATGCATGAGTAGAATTGCATGTTCAATAACCTGAATGTCAATATATCTAATGAAAACAAGTGACCAAATAACTCCTTCATTAGTAAACACTAGATGAGCAAGAAAGTTCGAGAATCAATTAGAGGAAGAATTATATTTAATAATACAGATTACAAATGAATGATTGTGTCACATTCATAATTTGTTCCCACATTGGTATATTATTGCAAGTTACAGCAAATTTGGTACATCACTTGCTAAGTGGGCAGAAAGTCAAATAGGTACTCAAATAGACACCTTGTGCATGAAATGCACAGGATCAGCATGGAGCACAGAGAAATTCTTTGAGAGGAATGAAAAACAAGGAATTAGTTTGGTAATCAAAACAAAACAAACAACAAATAGTCTAGCAGATCAGACTTCTCGCATATTTTTTCTTTTTTGGAAAATAGCAAAGCCATATCTCGGACTGACAAGAATCAAGAAAATATGATTTCATGTATTTGTAAATTTAGCGCGAGTATTAAAACTTTGGAAATGAAGCACTGTGGAAACTCGTACAAGAATGAAGTTTGAAACATTGTGGAAACAAATGCAAGAATTGAGATTTCTTACACTGATTAAATAACATTGCATTACAAAAGCTATGTCTGATCTGGTAACAATTACCCAAGTATAAAGTGAAGTAAAGAACAATAAGAGAGGCAAACTCACGTCAGATAATTGGATAAAGTTTTGCTGCACCCTGATGCAATCTTCAACGTTTCAAGGGCACAAGCAGCTGATATAACTGCATTGGTGGAAGCAATAGCAGGTATAATGTTCTTCACAACACCCTGCAAACAAGAAAAATATATACCTCTTATGTCATGGGAAATAGAGAGCGAGAGAGAGAGGGATGCAACAATGAAGTGAAACAATAATTAAAACAGTTCTTCAATTGATCCATATGAAAGCATAATTATGTACAAAAGTCCATCACCCTATATACCTACTAGGATTTGATCTCTGGTAGATGGGAAGATAGTATTGCCTTTCTACCACTAGATCAAACCTTTGATGGGACAATTTAATCAATTATGAGTCACCTGACCAACGCTCAAGAAAGCAGAAAGGAAAAATAGGCAACAAGCATATGATTGGGACAATAATTAGATTTCATTGACCATCTAGCCAAAAAGCACAAGATATATTTAATTTAGGAGAAAAACAATAAAAGCTAGACTCCTTTAGTCTAATTTTACCTGAGTTAAAGAATATGTAACTCCTTGAATGCCAAAAAGCTCAGCCCTCTTCACAGCCTATGAGCACAATGAGGGTAAAAGTTGAGAGCTTTAAACAGGAAAAACAAAATCAAGCATATAGTATTTGAAAATAGGCCACCTCATTATAAACCCACTTCATGTGTTCTGGTTCATCTGGATCAAAAGCCTTCCCGCCATGAACCTGCTAGTACAGCATGATAAGATAACAACAATCAACTTTAAAGCTCTTCAAAATGAAAATGGATGGTGAAGCAGTACCTCATTCCATTTAATTAAGTGAGCATATTCAATACAATGAGCAGCATTTCTTGGGGTCTCTGCAAGAGTGCATAGAGGAAACTTCACTTGAGGGGGGAAAAGCCAGATGGTACACTCAAAACATGGTGTACGTCCTGGCAAAATAACCCTAGCATGGCCCTTGAAACCTTCAGTTCCACCATCCACCATAGGTTTCATTGTTATATCTCGTGGGTTGTCATCTGAATCGTACTCTAATTCCCAAGTCATACAGATATCATAAGCTCCCACAGGATAAAAGGAAGTTGACTTTCAAAAGACATGAAATAACCAGTTAATTGGGACAAAAACATATCACCTAAAGAATGAAAGCCAGGTACTCCACTAAACTAAATAGGTTAAAAGCACGCACCAAGAAAACTGCAAGCTACAGAATTTATATAGCTCCGTGCTTCAATGGAGTCAAGACCGAGCACAATAATAGAGAAATCATTATAAAACTCAATTTCTTTATCTTCAATCCGGCAAAAGTGTGGAACTATATTCACACCACTAACTCGTTGCATGACACGCTTGGCTGCAACCTCAGCCTTTGGCTTACCAACATCTTCAAGCCTGTATTTAACACAATATCATCAGCAACTTCACAGTTAGACTTAACTGGCCAATGCAACCAGGAAAAAATGGATATTCACACCATTTGTTAGTGGTTTAAAACATCTAAAGTGAGAAAGGAGATTCCTTATAATACTAATTACTACATTGGCATTGGACAAGTAAAAGGTTCTTTGTCTATGTGCATTTCTGTGTGCATATGTGCAATCAATCACATTTAACATCATCAACCAATCCCAACATGAAATAATTTGAGAACCAAAAAATCAGATGACTAAAACAAACTGCTCTTTGATATTCTAGTTATATCACATGTTCTTCAAAACATTTCTTTGCTTCACAATCGTACATAACATACAACCTTATCCATAACGAATTACTTCTCAGTCTTGACCCAAGTTATACTTGAACAAGAATTACAAGTAACAAATTTAGTCTCGCAAACAAGTCGTAGGCTCTTTTCTGTTTACTATCCAGCACTTAGGATTCCATGTTTGACTATGTGCACAATCGATTGCACTCTATACAGAGCCCCTTCTTAGCTATTGCTAATCTTTAAGGAAACTCCTTTGATAGCCAGTTTAGCTTCATTGCACCCATCAAAGTTTCTTTCTTTTTTCCCCAGAAAACTTCTCAACTTAAACCCAACATACAATCACCAGTGTAACAGTCAAACCCTCCTATCCCAACGAATTAAGATTCGTTCAAAAGCAATAATATCCACCAAACTCCGAACTGTGAAAGTCAGAAACACAGTTAACAGAAAGAAGGCTTTAAATTTTGGAACCTGAAGAGAAACTGACGATTGAGATTAGAGACCTCGATTCGGTCCATGTCAATAACCTCAAGATTCGTAAATCCAGAGAGAGCTAAGTCCTTCAACAGCTCACAACCCAATCCACCAGCCCCCACCACTAATATCCGAACATACTCTTTAAGATCTTCTCTCAACTGAAAACAACAAACGCAACCCAAAAATGAAAAATCACAGAAAAACCCTCAAACCATAAGGAAAAAAGAATCGTTGCGCGTCAAATGTTTGATAATTTGCCAAGAAGAGACATAAGGGCCTCACTTGGGTTCCGGGATCGAAGATGGGTCCGACAAGATTGCCCGGACGAAGAAGCAGCTTGTCCAAGTCCCTCGATCGGCTCGGTGCCCTAGTGGTGTCAGCCATTACTGCCCTCTGGTCACTTTCTGTAACTCGCTAACCTTTGTGCCAGAGAGCTTGAAGGTGTGTGTACAGAAAATGAAGAGCAGCTTCATATTCACGCTTCTTGTTGAACTTCCAATTTTAATAAACCATTTAATCATTTTTTCAAGAGTTAAAACAGCTACCCTTTTTTAATTATCAAATTTCTTTTAAATTAAATCAATCTAATTAAAATTCAAGTAGACCTTTTAAATTTAAATTTAAATAATAAATCTAATATAATATCAATTTTATTTATAAATTGAATAATTTTTTGTTAATTTTATAACTTGTTTAATTATTTAAAAATATAATTTATAATTACTTGTAACATATAATTTTATAATTTTTATAATTTAATTTCCTATAACAAAATTTTATTAAAGGTTAAAAATTAAAATAACAACTTAGTCTCACCATCAAATAAAAAATTAAATTATCCGTTTCATCAATTCTTTTTGAAGAAGGATACAAGACATGATAATAAATTTATGTCTATTAAAATTTAAATTTAAATTTGATTGAGATTAAATTTTACTTAAACTTGATTCAATATGATTTAATTTGTTAATTTTAAATTAATACAATTTAAGCTCAAAGAAACTCATCAAATATGATTTGATTTTGATGAAAACCAAAAACAATCTATCAAGTTCGAGTGTGATCAACCAGAATACTCAAAGCCTAAACATTTCAGTCAGATAGGATTTGAGTTGGGCCGAACTCTTTGGTCATTTGCCCTTCTGCATAATTATGTTTAGTATAGCTTGTCCATAGTACTTTTGTGTACCAAAGAGCTTGGAGCTAAAGATTTGGTCACTGGTCACTGGTTCCATTTGACAAGCCTAAAAATGGCAGTCAAATTTTCACAATACCTGGAAATCTGCTAATTAAGATAGACTAGAATACATCTGCCATTGAATCATAGATCTTCTATCTTCTCTAGGGTACAAAAGTGTGCATTAATGCGGTCCAAATCTTCCTGATTTGTTTCTACTGCTTTACAGGATTTCTGCAAGCCAAAATCCAATCCTTTTTTCGATGCCGAGCCATCCGGGGTGGTCTGCTCTTTAGATCCCTCACTGTCTTTGATCTCCTCTTGAGTAGACCGATCGTAGAGCCGTGCTTTCATCTCCAGACAAGATTTTAGATCCTCTATGTTCTGGACTTTATGTAACTTGTCTGTAAGCTCACTCAAAGCTGAAAGCTTCTCAGAAAATCGAACTTTTCTCTTCTTTTGGTCATTGACATCATTGTTTGCGTCACATTGTCGAAGCTTTTTTAATCCCTCATCAACAATCTGTTGTATCCTTTTTCGGATATTTTCTGTCCTAACAGGATTTGACCTCAGCTTCAATTTCTGCTCCAATCTCATCTTCTCAACATCAGGTTCCACCGGAGTGTGGTCACAACTTGATGACAGCGATTTATCCTCAGTTGAGCAGTCGGTGATCGATCTGTGAGAAAAAACCTCCTCCAGCAAACTAACATTTTGCATGTATCGATCAAAAGATTCATTTTCTACTGCAATGTTGCCATCCCTGTACTCCTTTAGCTTGGAAAACCTCCATTCATTTATTGCTACAGCTTCCTAAAATAACTTCTTATGTCAGATAAATTTCAATCTTAAACCCAAAATACAACATAATAGGGATGACAACAAAACAGATAGTTACTAAACCTTCCTAGTCAAGGGTTTTCTTGATCGAAGGGGACTGTGCACATTACTGAATTGGGAAAAACTATTTGAAAGTTGTCGAAGAGATGCGACTCTGTGTGCATTCCTGAAACAAGAAACAAGTTTTTCAGAACAACAGATGCAAATGCAAGTAGAACAACCAAGCCAGTCTCACGGAGTAATAGGAGCAATTGGAGGACCATAGTGTTATCAGCCATGCAAAAGTAACCAAACCATAATAATAAAAAGTAGAAAGCAAAGCTAATTATAAAGGAAAGAAAGAATAGGAAGGATCTCAAGTAAGCATCCTTTACATCATCGTGTTATGTCACTTATGCTGGCATAGACTTGTCAATACTTCTGATCAAAACATGTTTATCAACAAACAAATACAAATCAGGAAGTATCTTTGTGCATTTCTAAATCCAACTAGAGTGGTAAGTCTATGTTTTTAACTGACAATAATAAGAGCTTGCACCCCACAGCAATTCGTTTTAAATTACGATGCAATCATACAGGGAAGAGGGCTTGCAGCCTATACACATAAAACCTAGATAAAGATCAATGGGGCATACAAATTGCTATGATGAAATTGTAAATAGTGTTTAAAAATGTTGCAACTTTATGGCTCATGTCAAAACTAATCCCTCTCGTATCTCAACGTGTGTGTATATGCATCCGTATTCTGTGAATATGTGCGCAAGAGAATATATGTGTACCTATCAAACCAGATGGATGGAATTTTGCAGAGAATCAAAACTAGATACAAGCAACAAAAGGAAACATTCACACTCGAGCAAAGCGATGACATGTCAAATAGCAGGATTTTCCTCTTAACCTTTAAGTTGCAGAGGAATCATATCAAGCACTCTCAGCCAACTCCTATGACCATCTTGTATTCTCTTTCTCTCTTTATTTCCCCATCATAGCAGGAACCATAAAATATTGATTTACATACTAGTTACTTAGGCTGCATGTGCCCGTTCTTGCAAAAAAAAACCCTAAAATAGCACCTTTGCATGAAACAGATTCCACAGAGGCAAAGATTCAAATAAGATGACCACACCCATTTTTTCCAGGCAACTTGCAACTAGACACATAATAATTCGTTTAATATTCGAGCATCTCTGACAGCCTCACAAGAAGAAAGTTCAAACACAGCTTAAAAGAAACAGGAGGGATGCAGGAAAGGAGTTTTTGCAGAAAATGAAAAATCGAAAGTTGCAACTTACACAGAAGGGGACACTTCACTTGACTTCTGATCAAACAGAGGACTTGCTGAATCAGGTGTTTTGTCTGGAAAAGTTGCATTTGCTTTCAAAACTGCATTTTTTTGAATAGAAAATGTGTAAATTAGATCTAAAGTAAACTTTGTCTCACAATAGCATGACTAGCATCAAGCGATGCAGCAGTTACTCAATTTAAGAAAATTTTAGATCAGGTTTTGAAATGCCCGATCAGTCTGCAAAGTATTAGCACAGGATTACAAGAATAAGCAAAGAGCAAGTAACTTCCTAATCAGCAAAAGGCGATGTTCAAGAAGGTATCTTTGCATGATTAAGTACACCAAATCACCTCCTATGGTGACGTCACTAAATTCAATGTCAAACACAAAGGAAAGAAACACAATTTGGAAGTAACAACACTCTTATACACAACACACCATGAATATGACATGGATTTTGAGCCTTCGAACAGCAACTTTTGCAAGACTGGTAGGGGCACCTGCGAGGGGTAATTACATTGCATAAGGATAAGGGACCAAACACAGTAAAACTAACCCATGTTACGATTCTAGGGTTTCCACAACTCAAATTTTGCAGAAATTGCTTCCCAACTGATCAATTACAAATCTTTAAGATCCCCAAATTCCACAGATTCTTATTGCGTTCATACCTGGATCGAGCAACGTTGCCGCACTGGATGCACTTGGGCTTGTTGAGACCGCGCAGGGTCTTGGGCGGCGCAAACCGTGCAACTGCGTCGGAGCCGTTGTTGCTTGGGGCTGGTGACGAGGCCGCCATAAGTGGACGAACTTTAATGTTTGAACCGGTTCCTATGGATTTATTGTTATTTATGGTTAACCGTAACTTCGTGGTTGCTAGAACTGGTCTGGACCGGACCGTCAAAATTTATAATTAATTATTTTATAGAATAATTAATACGAGTTATGGTTAATAATTAGTAATGATAAATATAATCTGTGAGATTAGAAAACGGCAATAAAGATTTTGTTTGATGTAATTAATCCATTAATTTAAATTATGTATCTCTTTATTTAATTCCAAATTTTATATATTTATTTATTCTTATCTCATGGTCTATAAAAGCAAAAATTGGTATGAAAAATATTTATATTGTAACAGAGATTTGACCAAACTTGTGAGTATCGATTTGGTGATTTTAGTATTGATACAATATAATATAATAATATGTGTAACAAAAGAAATATTTGATATAGTAATATGCATTCTTATCCCTAATTAAGTAAAAAGTTGTTTTTAAATGACGCACACAAAAAAATTAAATAATATTAACTAATCAATAAATTAATAAATAAAATATGATATAAGTAATAACTAAATAATACAGTAAAGATAAACAAGATAAATAATAATAATAATAATAAAGCTAAGCAGTAAAATATTTAAGCTAAATTTTTAAAATGTTAGTACTATATATTTAAAAGTTTAAGCTAAATACAAGAAAAAATATTAAAAAACTTACGAGAATGACAAGTATCTCTTAAATAAGGAAAAATTATCCGTATCTTATTACACCAAAGTTTTTTATAACAGGTTGTATTTTCGATAAGTTTTAATAAGGTCATATCATTTTTTATTACCTCCTCTCAATTCTTCTTAGGTCTTCTTTTATTCCTCTTGCAATTTTTAAATATAATCTTTTCGTATCTTCTTAGTGAAGCTTCTGAATGCCTCCTCTTAATATGTCTAAATCACCAAAGTCTTGTATCTCCTAATTTTTCAATAAAATTAATCACAATTAGTTTATCTCTTAACGTTACATTTATGACTTTATCTCTTAGTAATGTTACACATACATCTTTATTTAGGTTACTATTGAGCTTATGACTATACACTTATTTGATAGGTCAATACTCCGTCTCGTAAAGCATGGCTAAGCTAATTGCTAAACGATTAAATTAACCATCAAGCTTAAGTGGTATATTTTTGTCACGTAAAATTCCTTATACACTTTTCTATTTAAGCCACTGACTTGTTACGATTATCTAAGTCTTCGTCACTATTTTCATTACTTTGGATAATAAATCTTAAATACTTAAAACACTACATTGTAGTATACCTTTTGAAAAAAAATTTCTCACACAAGAAAATAACGATTCTTCTTAATAAAATTATTTATATGTTAAATTGTTTATATATATATATCTTAATCTCATGGATTTGTTGATGTGGTATGTAATATCAATATTTTCTTGTGTGAAAAAAATTAATCTCATGGATTTGTTGATGTGGTATGTAATATCAATA
>JAOQMS010000180.1:53347538-53359008 GCA_027563885.1 Erythroxylum longipes
ATATATGTTTTTTCACACAAGAAAATATTGATATTACATACCACATCAACAAATCCATGAGATTCTTAATTTAATAACCAATGCAAAAAGAAAATTATGAGTAACATGACTTTTGCTTATTTCTTTGGAAGCAAAGAACAAAATTAAAATGTTTAATTACTCATAACCCAAAAAAAATGCTGATTACATTTTCGATTTGTACGAGAACCCAATATCACAGGATTCCCTATCCGGCTCTATCAAATCCCATTCTGTGTGATTGTACACAATCAAAAAATGTGGAAAAAAAACAAACAAACACCATTGATATGTATAATAATTCTACATTTACAGTAACTTTTCCCACAACTATTATCAGCTTTTGCAAACCAGTCCTCTGAAATTGCCCTTGAAGCCATCTTTTTTCTGGTTAAAGATCAAACCTTTCTTCACCATCCAAAGGGCTGGTTTGCAACCCTGTCCAGAACTTGTTCAACATGTTCTCTTTTCATTTGACTTGATCCTGCAAAGTTTTTGAGTCTTGTTTTCCTGCAGAATAATTGGCGTTAACCTATTCACTCAATCCTGTTGATGAGTTACTCTGGCGGGTCTGAGCGGCTTCCCGCTTTAAGAATAGTGCATAGACGAGCTCGTTCCAAGAGTCGGGGACTCCAGGCAAGCACCAGTGACTACAGTCTTGCCTATGCACGGGTGCAGGTTTTGATTCCAAGTAGTATATAGATGAATGCCCGTCTTTCCTGATTGCACTCATGCCTGTTATGTTTAGCAAGTTTAGTTTCATTGCTGGATTTGAGTAACCTGCGAGCACCTTGGTTGCTATTTTGAATTGTTGCAGGGTTTCAATATCTACCATTGAAGACTTCATTTCTGGTAGCGTCTCCATGTGGCAGTGCCCTCCATTCTTCCAACTTCCTCCTCTGCAATGCAGTCGTAAATTAGATCTCTCCATCAGAAGTGTATAAAAAGTATCTGCAAATACCGACAACTCTTTTGCAATATGTGTAACTAAAGAACCTCAGATTCTTAAAATCTCACAAGATGAAGCACAACACAAATAAACAAGCTTGACAAATTTTGAACGCCCCCTCATAGACCACAGGGAAATCACTTCCAAATCTGTAGCCACTCAAAAAGGCTCCAGGAGATGATTTGGCTGCAAAATCCTATCCTAGGAGACTTTGTGGAACAAATGTTCTATCTTTTACAAAAGCACATACAAATCTATAGTGGAGGACATGGTAATACTTCGAGATTGACAAAATTGAAACAAGATTTAGAATGTCAAAGGCCAGTAACAGCAAGTTTCAAGGTACCTGAAATGCACAGGAGCAAATGTACGAAAGAAGACTTGGGTCTTGCTTATGTTCACTTCATTATATATCCATCGCACCACGGTCTCTATGGACCTGCGATATGCGTATTCTACGCTCATTTCCAAGTTAACCTCTCCATCCTCTTCAAAATAAGAACCCCTGTGGGAAAATAAAAAAGTTAGGTGAAATTAGATACAGTAATTCTTAAGATATGCAGAAATAGAACATGTAATTTCATAATCAAACTCATAAGTCATATTTTCTACTCAAAATTAGGTTCAATTACTTCTGATATAGAACAGGGTTTTAAGTAAAGATGCACAATACTTTGATTGACCAAGATACAGGCACATCTCCTCACAACTAAATGGAATACTATACCAACACAATTGGATCTCAACAAGCCACTGGTTATATTACATCCTTTGCAAACTGCATAGAGCATATTTAGTGGTGAAATATATTGTGCATTCCAAATTCCATCTCAAAATTCTCAAGTATTTAAGCTTATTTGATAATGCCACGACAAGAATTAATTACCCTCTTTTGGTTTTTTCATAATTCCACCAATGCCCTGTGTTGAGGACCACCATATCGGCATCTTTCCACTTCACAGAGTACCAATCCATCTCGTCCAATTTTACGGTCAATCTGACATGAGGTGGAGCTCCAGCAGGAGGATGGCCTTGCAGAACGAGGAAAGGAGATCTGTAGTATTCGATGGTGCAATTATAGTCTCTGAACTTGAATACCAAAAACCCCTTATGCTTTGTAATTGGACTGCCATTCACTTCATAGATTGAATTCTTATCAGGAACTACAGAAGATAGCATGCAAAGGAGGGATTCCCACTGATTTCTTCCAATTGAATCTCCAGCAAACACTAGTCTCTTGTTCCGCATTTTCTCCAACATCACTTTAGCATCAAACCTGTGGCGAAAATTACCGAGTTGTTCAGGCCTCTTTATTAAGTTAATTATGATAGTTAATCAAAAGGTAAAGAAACAGAATACCCTTTAACAACTAGATTCCTAACCATGTAACACAGGTGTTTTGCTTTTTATTTTCCTTTTACAGACAATTTTTAAGCACAACATAACCAGGAAAATCCATCTGAGTTTATGTCAATAACCTAGTCAATGCTGATGGGACTCCTTTCCTATTTTTCCTCTGTTGGTTTGATTTTCCATTCAATGACACAAAGCGTTGAAACTTAGAGGTCCTTGTACATTCATTTGATTGGTCATGCCTATCCAAAGTTCACGAGCCACAACTCGTGAACCAAAGAAAATGCCAAAATTTGCAACAAGTCAAGGAAGAGATCATACGTCAGAAGAGAAGAGTCCAAATGAAAGAAAGATGAGTTTCAGGAAGTGAAGGAGATAAGATAGCCACTTGCCATTATTTATGATAGATACATAAGAGACTACAAGCTCCTTGATTAGGGTTAAGAATATACAGTAAATGCCGGAGGAAAATTACGTCCAGAAATAGAACACGAGCAAGGTATGAATTCCATTGACAAACATCACGAGAATTTCAAAGTTTACTCGAAAGTCTTAAGATTCTACCAGGCTTGCCTAACTATGATTTTTATTTTCTTAGTTGTACAGCTTTAAGAACTAAAGAGAATAAAGTATTCTTCTTCCCATTTTCTCAGCAACCAAACATTCCAAACAGAATCACAAAATAGAAAATTGAGAAACTGAAGTATTAAAGACAGAACAGAACCTGGGCAAGTTGCAGTACTTTGGTTGCCATCTCCACTTGGTGTAGAACAAATCAGGCCTACCATTCTCAGTACATCTGAATCCAGGATCCAAAAAGCTGCAATCTCTGGACTGATACAACGGATAACTCTCGTCCCACAACCATTCCCCATCAAACACATCACACCCGTCACCCTCCTTTCTCAGAAACTCTACCCTTTTAACCCCAACCGACTTGTTAAACTGTAACCACATAAACCTCTCCGATTTACCCGCAAATCTATACTCTTTAACGATACCTCCCCTGTAATCAAAATAAAAGAAACAGCAGACGACGCAAACTGCTACGAAAATAAATCCCAGAACTCCTACAGACGGCTCGAAGAGCCTAAAGCGCTTGACTTTCTTGAAGATTTCAAAGAATTGCATGGTTTCATGGTCTTGCTGAGATAGGGTGGCGGACATTGAAGCAAAGACTCAATCTTTGAATCTCGGTACGGCTTCTCTGGCACAGGCAATCAAGTTCTAGCACAAAAAACAAAAACTAAATAGGGAGAGAAAGGTTAGTGCGCAAGGGAGACCACATTCATGGACAAAAGAAAAGAACTAAACAACCATGGCCATAGGACACTCTGTTCAGTGAAATGAAAGTACTTTGCTTGGTAGGTCAGTTTCGTAAGGCATTAATGAGAGATATAGAACTGAATGGGTGCCAATCAAGCAAAGGAAGAAGAATCATAACAAAGAACTATAAATGTTTTGAACTCTCTCTCTCTCTCTGTCACCTTTTTCTTTTGTTCCGTTGCTATACAGTATCTTGTTAGAAAAAGAGAAATAAGGAGGTGTAAATTAACGCGCCAACGGGTGCGACGTAGGAAATGAGGGGGAGAATTTGAGAGGGAGAGGTTAAGAGAAGAGGAGATGTGGACCCCAGAGAAGAGAGGAGAGAGAAATATTGGGCTGTCAAGTACGTGAACGTCACGGACGAGCGTTGGTGGTGGCAGTTAAGCTCACTCGTGGTTTAGTGGGTGTGGAATGTAACGGGATATGTAATCCACGCGACTATTACGACGTGAAGAGCAACCTCGCTGGTTCGGAATTGGGACCTGACGATTGGATTTTTTTCTGGATTGGAGCGTGTATATCACGTGGTACCGGAGGGGTGGTGTTCATTGCGTTCAGATTGTGAATCCGGAGAACTTGTACGGAATAAACTTTATTGGAGGAAGGGATTATGATTTTGTGTTAAAGTAATCAAATTTTAAATTTGCTATTAATGTATTTCTTAAATCTTCAAAAATCTGAATCTATAGTTTCTACAACCAACAACAACACAATCTCTCTGATATCTTACTTAATAGAATTTACTATTCGACATATGGATGCCTTAATAACTTCATATTAACTATTTTAATTTCTAGATTTTGGACTAAATTCGAACTCAAATGTAGGTTATTTCGTTTTAGCTAACGTAAATCTTGAATATATCAATTATAAATAATATTATTTTAGATTAAAAAATCATTTTTAAATTTTAAATACAAGTTGTCGAACTTAGTTATGGCCTAATTAAATTTGGAACACGAATCTCAAGCCAATTAAGCATTAGGCTATATTTAGTTGGATGGTTTATTAATAGAATGTAATATAATATTATTCTATCGTTTGAGAGGAGAGTTTATAATATAATAGAATAGGATGAGATAAAAGATGAAGGTTTCATATTACATCACATTCTATCATAAATAGTAAAAATAAAAAACCTCATATTTGAGAGGTTTATGATAGAATGTTAAATGATAAGTAACTTTACATATATTAATTATTATATTATAAATCCTTCATCTAAAAAACTTTTCATTATATTACATCACAAATTATTTCATTCCTTGCGAATAACAATTTTCTAATTTTACATTCATTTACATTTTATTCCATTATAAATCATTTCATTTTATTATATTTCATTAAAAAACTTACGTCTAACTAAACATAGTCTTAATATATGCCTGAACTTGAACATAAACTTTAGGGTTAAATTTACAAAAACTAAATAAAACTATTTTTATAATTATTTTGGTTCAAATCTCGCTAACCATTTATTCGAAATACGTAAACTTTTATACACTATATGTATAAAAAATTATTTAATAAGTAAAAATTAAGTGTTACTTATTAAGTTCGATAATATTGTTTTCCAATTAAGAGAAATATTAATATAATTTTTTTCTTTTTGAGGAAAATTTTTATATTATTTGGTTTTTTAAAATCGAAAAATTTTGAAAAATGGAAATGAACGTCGACTATGTCAATCATCATGAGTCATGATGCTAACCGTTACCGTCGATGAGAAGTTAGCAACTTTTGAGTTAAGACTTGATGTTTAAGTGATTTTGGGTACAAGTATTTGGTCAATTACGATATACATATATATATATATATATATATATATATATAACAAACAAAACAAACCAACAGAAAGCAACCTTATATATATATATATATAACAAACAAAACAAACCAACAGAAAGCAAGCTTAAATCAGGTCAATATTATCCTAACTAAGAATAGTCATAACACCAACAAAAGGATGAGATAGCCAACGAAAAGTGTCAACATCATCTAGACCCAACTTAGTATAATAATTAGCAACTATATTAGCACTTTTAAAAATATAAAGAAAACGAACTTGTCAATTTCTATTAACCAGAAGATTAATTTGATCAATCAACCTATATCTCGTAGCATCCGCTTGAACACTATATAGGTAGCTTCAATCACTTCAATAAAATCAAATTAAACAATGACTTTTTTTGCCTTTGTTTCAAGTCATATTCAAACCATAATTAATAGCTTGTAACTCACCGTAAAAAACACCTCCATTATGAAAACCCATGTAGAAACCTCCTGAGATACAAGTGACAACATTTATTCTTCTTGATTACATTTAATAAAAATAACAAACATAAGTTTCTAATTTAAATATGACCTTTTAGATTTTTTGAAGAGGGCATATTTTAAAATTTAAATATTTACTTCTCGTTACTTAAGAAATTATTAAAAATATATGTTGATGTGATATTTTAATTTATTCATAAAATTGCATACTTTGCGAGACAAAATGAATAAAAACACGAGATTCTTCGAAGTTAATGAAATCTATTAGATTTAGTAATCAAAACTTCATCCTTATTACTATAATTAAAGATTTAGGTAAAAGATACAAGAATTTCAGTCCTAATCAATAAAAAATCATATAATTTATGATGTTTTAGAAATTTTTATTTTGATAGACTTATATTAAAAATAATGTAAAGATACATATGATACGAAGATTAACTCAAATCAATTAAATTTAACTTAAATAAAAAATTAGATTTGTTTATTTTTATTTAAGTCAGGTTTAATTAGTTTGAATTATGTTTGAAAGTTGTATCAGATTAGATTGTTATATTAACAATATTTAATCGGTTTATATATAATATTCGTATCAACGTGTTTCATTGGTACTTTTAACAAAAGTATTCAAAAAGGAATTTTAAAAAAAATTATAAAGAAAAATTATTATAAAATTTAAATATAAATAAGTTCTTTTTTTAATTATCTAAATCACGGATGTATTTTATCCTTATAAATTTATTTGTTTTCATTTGAAAAAATAGACATTACGTGACAAAATTTGTTTGTTGGGTGGATCCTAATACAAACAGGGTAAGGAAATTTGATTAAAGCTTTTGTCTATCTGATCTCTTGAAGAGAGATGAAAGTCTAAATTCATAAATTGGTCCTTGAATTAAGTCAAAATTTTGTTTTTATTTGTACATTTTTTAATTTTATGTTTTAATTCCTTGATTTTATGACTAGTTAATTATACAATCCTTTAAGTGCCTTGTTTCTTTACAAAAAATAAAAATAAAAAATGACATAAGTTCTTAATTTGCAAGTAATTTTATTTGAATTTATGACCATATTAAGATAATAATTGAGTTTGTCTAAAAGATCAATCATTTTACAAGAGAAAAACTTGATGAGCCTTAGTCCTTTTTTAAAATCAACAAGTTTAATTAATTTGCTAATTAGTTAGTAGTTTGTCAAATAAACTATTTAAAATACGTAATTTTGTGAAATAATACATTAATTAATAGCTTATCTAATGTACAATTGATGCGATTTTTACTTATTGAAAACATGAAGATAAGAATGACAAAAGGTCAGGTTAGAATTGGACATAAAAAGTTTGATTAAGTCAATCTTAAGTTTAAGTTCAAACGAGCTTAATTAAATTTATTTTTTAAAAAATTAAAATTAAAATCAATATTATTTTATTCAAGATGACTTCTATTTATATAAAAAAATTTCCAAATTCAAAGGAGGTCGAGTTTAGAAGTTCAAAATTTCCTAAATGACCCGAAATCTTATGAACTCGGGCCGGGCTAAACCTTTTTCCGGCCAACAAAGCACATGGGATTATAGTACCATGTAATAGATTGTATTAAAGAGAAACTAGGATTCTAAGACACGTGGTTTGTCTGGGGCAAGAAGGGGCTTGAGGCAGGCAGCATTGCGTAATCAGCATGTACAAATTAATGGTTTTGTGAATGCAGAAGAAGCTAATATCCATTTTCGTACATACGTGGCTGGTGTCGAGATTACACAAGACATTAAATAAATCACTTTTATTATTTTTATCATTGTTACTGATGTAATTAATATTTGTTTAAAGATTAACAAATTTAAATTAGGAACTACAATTTTTATAAAATTATGGTTAAAAATTACATTGGATACGAACTAAAGATAATAAAAAAATCTAATAAAAGATCAAATTAAATAGCTAAAGTCTAGTGAAAAATATAGACTCTATTTAAAATTTTCAATAAAATTACTAAAAATAAATGCTAAAATCTCTTACTATCTATTTAAATAAATTCTTAAATATTCAGTTTCTCTCACCCGTTAAAATGTGAACTTATATTAAGAAAAGCGTGGAAAGATATTAACAACAAAAATATATGCAACTTTTGTAAAAGTGAAAGTTTCATACGTTAAAGAGTTTGTTTAAACAATTCAACAACTTGTTCTTTGTTTAATAGATAGCAAAATATTTTTTCCGCATTTTCTCCGTTAATATAAGTTTATAATTTTTTTTTGACAGTCAATATAAGTTTATAATTGATCTTGAATCGATTTCCATTAATAAATTAGATTTAAATTAATCAAATTTAAGTTTGAGAGTCAACATAGAGCGTAACTCACTCCTTTCTTAAAATATTAGTATTTTAATTAAATGATTCAAAACAATATTTTTAATTTGTATATTTACAAATTTCAAAATCAATACGATATCTTTTAGACAATTAAACTAAAATGACATTATTTTAAAAAAGGGTTCATCACTAGGAATGACAATTGAGTCTGGCTCGGTCCGACCTAGGTTGAATGGGCCTAGGGCCCAATTTTTGAAAAATTGAGTATTGGATAGCCCGAGCTTTAACTCGACTCAATACCTAACCTTTATAAGCAAAATAATGTTGTTTTGTATTTTTAATTTAAGAAAAGGCTCAGGTTGGGCCGAGTCAAGCTACAATCAAGCTTGAAGACCCAAGCCCAACAACAAGAGTTGGGCTGGGCTTTCAACTCTACCCATTGCCATCTTTAATATTTATTATAAAATGCAGGCCTACCCATCAACTAAAGAGAGGAAAAAGAATGCAAGTCACCTAGAAGAAGATGCCGTGGAGTTTACTTTGGCTATATTTGGTAGGATGATTAGTAATGAAATGAATTGTAATATAATATTATTTCATCGTTTGAGACGAGAGTTTATAATAGAATAAGATGAAAGGAAAGGGTTTCACATTATATCCTATTTCATCCTAAATAATAAAAATGAGTTACTTCCGATTTGAGGTTTTTGATGAAATGTTAAATAATAAATATATATTACCTAATATACCTTCAATAATTTTTTATAATTCCAATTATTAATAATAAACAGTAAGACAATGTTTTGTTCTATCAAGAGTAGAAGTCATTCATTATTATTATACATGCATTACATTACATTCCATGCATCTTTCAAACAAAGTTTTACTATATTACATTATGAATCCTTCCATCATTCCTAAGAAACAATTTTCTAATATTACTTCCATTTACATTATGTTCCATTATAAACCATTCAATTCTATTTAGTTAGTAATGAAATGGAATATTATTTCATCGTTTAAGAGGAAAGTTTATAATGAAATATGAATAGGATGAAGGAGGAGGGTTTCATATTACATCCTATTTCATCATAAACAGTAAAAATGAGTTACTTTCGATTTGGAAAGTTTAAAATGGTATGTAAAATGATAAATACGTATTACCTAAAATAGCCTCAATAAATTTTTATAATACCAATTATATCCTCAACCCTAATAACAAACAGCAAGACAATGTTTTATTCTGTCAAGGGTAGAATAGTCATTTATTATTATTATACATACATGATATTTTTTCATCCATCTTCCAAATAACATTTTACTATATTACATTTTGAACTCTTCCAACCCTCTCAAATAACAGTTTTCTAACATTACATCTATTTACATTCCATTCCATTATAAACTATTTCATTCCATCAAAAACTTTGCGTCCAACCAAACATAACCTTATGCTTTATCTAAAGCATTACGTATTGTGCCAAGATGTAGGACTTGGGCATGCTTGGGTTGAATTTTGGCTTAATAAAAAAGTTCTCAGACTTGCTCAATTAAGGTATAAACTTATTTTTTTAATATATTATACAAGTGACAACCATTTATTCTTTTTTAATTATATTTAATAAAAATAACAAACATAAGTTTATAATTTAAATAAGACCTTTTATAATTTTTGAAGAGGGCATATTTTAAAATAGAAATATTTTCTCCTCTTTGCACAAGAAATTAATAAAAATATATGTTGAGGTGATATTTTAATTTATCCATAAAATTGCATACTTAGTAGACAAAATAAATTAAAACATTAGATTAGAAGTTAATGAAATCTATTAAATTTGACTAAAAGTCTAAATTGGGGCCTAATATTTTTGAGTTTGGTCAGTTTATGACTTAAATTTGTAACATGCTTAACGAATGTTTAAATTTTCACAAGTTTGTTCAATTTAAGGCTTTTTTGAACGAAAACACAGAAGTGTCATACATGCGTCTTTTCTATATATAAAAAATCTATTTAAAAATGCCAAGTAGAATTTAAAAATCACGTAGATTTAAAGAAAGAAAATTATTTAAAATTTTCATACTAAAATTGCTAGACCCATTCTTGATCAAACCTTCCCATCTCAATACGAACTGTGTAGACACTTTCAGAAGTTAAAACTTTTGCTTTAATGGCTGATAACCTAAAGTTTGTTGCTTCCCAATTCCGACGACTCCTCAGGTCTTTTAGTTTGTAGCTTCTAATTTTAAGATTTTGATAGTTATATATTAAAATAAATAGAAAAGAAGATTAAGAATCCCTGCATCTTCTATTCAAGTTTATAACCGACAACTTCGGAAAGACAGTGATTCTCAAAAATCCCACATGATTGATCTTGCCTTCACGTCATCTGACATGCAAATATGATATTTTCACGAGTTAGTAGAGAGCAAAACAAAAGGCGTGATGTAACGTTTGAGATTTTTCACGTTTCCATGGTCACTTTAAACAGCAAAACTGACATTTCTTGACAATCTGTTGAGGTGGTTCATGCCCATTAACATAGGCCTCGCCTTTTTAATCGGAGGGATTCTAAGGTGAATACTGGTTAAAATACTAAGACCCAAGCGCCGTATAGAAGGACTTGTCATTGCTTCATGTTCATCAGGTAATTTGAATTCTGTCACCTAATGATTGGGTTTCAACAATTATATCTTGTTAATTGTCATGCTCATTGAAACAGGTAACTTGGGAAATCTTGTGCTAATAATCATCGCTGCAATCTGCGACGAGGACGCAAGTCCATTTGGTAAACCAAGCGCTTTCTTTTCTACTCGCATTGAACAAATTTGCACCTATATATCTCATATTATATTATATTTGGTTCAGCTTGGTGGCTTTTTCATCTGGACCCTTACCAGTTTGTACGAAGGTCCGCAACGAAATTCAAAACTCTTGAAGCAGCTGAGGTTTTTTAAAAGAAGCCAACACAGATTTGGAAGCTTCCCAAGAAACGATAACGAACATGCTTTTGCAGTTACGTAGGAAAGCTAAGGCCATCTCCAACCATTACACCAAATTTGGCATAAAATAGAATATTTTTAGAATCTTATTACACCAAATTTGGTGTTACTTCAACCATTCTATATTAAAAGTTTACACCAAAATTTTTACACCAAAATTTTACAAAAAATATACCAAAATAATTTAGTTATTAACTAAATTAATTTATATTTATGCAACCACAATAATTTAGTTATTAAC